>JAYMFT010060083.1:0-14945 GCA_038088735.1 Panulirus argus | reverse complement strand
ATAGCATTAATGGGATGGCCTTGATTAGGGCCTTAGCTGCCCGTGCCGTCTCAGCTAACATAGAAAAAAAAAAAAAGAAAAAAGAACAAGACCCTGGGGCACTCCGCTAGTGACCTCAACCCATTTTTGGAAACTTTCTGCTACTTCAGACTGGCATAGGAAAGGGCTCATTTGTAGCAAATTAATTTTTGATACTGATAATTGCAGAGATTTACATATCGGTGGTAAAAACGATAAGGTAAGCTTTATTATGAATTCTGTTGAAGTGCAAAAGGTAAACGAAGGAAGAGGCATGGCCTTAATAATCTTGAGTAACCTAAAGGCAGTGCACAGAAGTGGTGAAAAAAGCCAACAAGAATCTTGGATTCATTGGTACAGCTTTCGAATTTAAGTGTAGGGAAATCATCCTTACTCTTTAGAATCCATTGCTTCGTCCGCATCTTGAATATTGTGTTCAGTTTTGATCACCCGACTTGAAAAATAGGACAGGGACATAATGGAGAGAGTACAGCGTCGAAGATATAAAGTCATGGGCAAACGTTTTACCTCGAACAAAGGGAAATACATTTTCTTTAACAGGATTTTTTACATATGGAATGATTTGCCAATATTTTTAAGAACAGATTTGATAAACATTTCACTTCAAGTCCGCGTCTTGCATTATTTGCGCCTCCTTAATCACACTTACAGATTGCAGGTTTATCTTTATGTCTTTCAACTTTTACCAAATCGATGTATGAGTTTCTGATATCTTCCGCTATCACAAACAGCCACAAAGCGACCCAGTGGTCTGTTGCTGTTTCAGTTCCTTGTATTCCTTTGTTTTTCCTTAACTGCGTCGTTTTTTCTCGTTTTCTCTCGAGAATGATTTTTTCGAAATTAAAGTTGTTTTTCATATGGTGGACTTGTGGATCTGTAGATGATTTGTCAGATCCAGCGATGCAATATGAAAAAGGATTAAAGAAATGGAGAAGATAGGAGAAAAAAATTGAAAATTTTTTAAGACCCTAAGAAAGTGATAAACTTTCCTTCAGATATCAGTCAGGTCATATCTGTTGGGATAAAACATGACTTCGAAGAAGATACAGAGTTCTAAAGCTTTGCGCTGTAGGGAAAGAAACAGATATCACAACGGCCCACCTTTAAACTGCCAGCGGCCACACTGTATGTGACGCATTGGCTTGCTGAGTTTTATGTGATGTAACGCATGGCGGAGCCACACAGGCAACCGGTTCTTGAGAGAAAACGCCAAGAAAATGTCTGTGGAAGAGAGAAAAAGAACCAACAAACCACATTTGGGAAAGTGGTTCCAAGTTTAGATGTTTGACTTGGAGAGTTGATGTCTGACTGATTTGGTGTCGATCGGTTCTTTCAGTATGTAGAGCTGGAACCGCCCCACACATGGCTCCAGCACTATGTACAGGGCTGGTCACATTTTTGGAATAACTGGCACAACTGCTAAGAGAGCCTTCAACATCTGCAGGACTCATAACTTCCAAGAGGAACACTTAGTTATCTGTGTGATATATGGTATTCAGGATAGATCAGATGTTACGATGATATCAGGTAGGTCTTTGATGCAGTTATAGAGCCATGGAAGGACATGGGAAGGTTTTGAGAGGTTTAAGACTGAGACTGAAGAATGAGATAGATTGTAAAGACGTTGAACATGACAAGAATCCGTTTGGCTCACTGAGAAATCCTGTCCAGTTCTGAGGTTAGAGAGGTAGCTGTTATGATACAGTGTGTAAACATCAATAAATCGTACCATGGTCAAGAAAGAGGTGTATTAATGCAAATGTTCATTCGTCAGTGCATGATAGAATTTGATTAATTCCCATCAGGAAGGAAGTCGTTGATAGAGAAAGGAGGGAAAGGGTAGGAACCCAGTGGGACGCCGCCATTGATAGCGAAGAAGGGAGAGAGGTTGATCAGTCGGGTGTTGCGAAAGCGGACGGACCAGAGGGGACGCTGAGTGGAGGAGAACAAAGCAAGTAAAGGAGATCCCAGGGGAGGGGAGTTCTGGGAAGAGACCCTAGTGTCGCTCTCTTCCCAGAGCTCTTAGTGCAGCAAGGGTTACGACACAGGATTGCTGGAGTCTCTCACAGAGGACGACCTGACGTAAGAAATATAGAAAAAGAATACCGGCAGGGAATCTAGTAGCCCTTGTGACAGTTATACCCACGATCGGAGGAAAGTCTGTGAGATTCAAGATGTTTAAAGATACGGGAGATGAGGGGAGATTCGAAGACTTTGGAAACGATAAAAGTGAAAGCAGAAGGATCAAAGAAGGGGTTGGGCTGTACCTACATACGTATATTTCCAAGAAGAAGGAAAAAAGATATTGGTTATTGGACTGAAACGAAGAAGGCGAGCAATCACGAGGGGGAAGATCACAGGCGCTTCCCTTCAAAGCGCTAGGAGTGAAGCCATCTGGTCCCAACACCTCGCCTGTGTCCAGAGAGAAAAGTACTTTTGGAATGAATGAAAAGAGATTCGTAGGGAGGAGCATGGGATGAGGAAATGGTGCGTCAGGAGGCCATGGAATGTTGGAGTCATCCGAGGCGGAGTTAGAAGAGGAGAGAGAACCAGGAAGACTTCCTCTGTCAGTGGGAGAGACAGGAGTAATACCGTCGGAATGGGAAAGCGAAGGAAAGGTACAGAGGCAGACGTTTTATAGGTACTTTTGGCCAAAGACCAGTAAGGCCTGACAGAGGAGAAACTGATGTTATGGCTCTTCTCGAGACGAAGGAACGCTTCGCCCCGCGGATAACATACTTGTATGGATTTCTGGGTGAGACGCAAACTGAATATAAGAGGGACGAAGTAGAGCTTTTCCACGCCCGATGTTTCAGTTCCCTTGCCTGAGGAAGAGATAGTCTTAGAGGAGGAGGAGGAGGAGGGGTTATAAACCTCCATTCCCGTAGCAGTAAGGTGCGCTATACCCTCAGCTGAGACAGAAGCATCGCCTGATGAGAGGCAATCGTGTTCCCAAGGAAGATAGAAAAGTCAGTCATCGAAAGTCGACCCAGCCAGCGTTATTACAGTGCCGTTATAGCGGAAGGGCAGCCGGAGGTGGAGGAGGTGCGGTTAGGAAAGCAGACGTTTACAAGTGTGGTCAGATGAGCCACTTTGGGGAACAGAACGAAGTGTAGCTGATTGATCGGATGGGATTCCAGGTGAGAAACAGATGTGGTGTTTTGAGAGAGTGGTCATGACGGCTCGGGATGTGCCCGGCGTGGTTGATGGTTTGTTCTGGGTCAGTAATAATGTACAACGTCGAGGCTCTGTCCCCGCCCACCGTTCATTGTGGGAGGAGTTCAACCATCTGTGGTATTCGCCGAAGTGGTTTGCGCAGAAGTCTCGAGGAGGAGCGGATGTCAGGGGCCGCAGGGCTGGTGGAATGTACAGAGTGGATGTTTGGTATGAAGTTTGTCGAGACAGGAGAGCTGTGAGGGACGCGGGAAATTAATGGTAAGTGGGGGACAGCTTAATCCAGGTGACGTCAAAGATTGGAAACGAAAGTCCGCGAGGCGAGCACGGTTCATGTTGGGGTCGGGATAAAGGAATATACACAAGAGACTCTGCTTTTGAAACTGAATTGTCAGTGAAGATTTTTAGTGAGGGATTTGAAGTGAAAATAATGAAATCAACGTTAGACAGCTGGGTGTTTGAGAACTGTAGTGAGACATAAGGAGAGCGGCACGACTCAGGGTGTTTCTCGAGGCATTGTTGACCCAGCTGTCGACACCTGCAGCTCTTGATTATTTGTTCAATATCTTTTCATAGGAATCGATACCTGTGTTTGTTGGGACTTTATTTGTTCAGTTACTGATCCCTGCCTTTGTTGGTTACTTGTTGACTCTGTTGGTAGAGGACGCCACTTCTGCCTTTGTTGATTTTTTTGTAGGATTTTACTGTTCAGTTGCATTGTTCATCTGTTCATCACTCATAACTTCAGAGGTTCCTTGTCTTCCTAGATTTGATGCATCAAGCTGTTATTCGCAGTGATTTTTAATCTTTATAGGATAATTATTTATTTTGTTGGCATTTTATATGATAATTGGCCACCATGATGAGAATATTGTATCATCTCTCTTGAAGATCATGATAATTTCATTTGTATAATCGTAATGGTTTAGAGACCCAAAACACCATGAAGTGTAAGAATGCAATGGACAAGTACCTACAAAGTGTGCCAGACCAGCTAGGCTTTGGGGGCTATGTGGGCCTGCGGGCTGCTGCTTCCAACAGCTTCGTCGACCAGTAACCTAACCCAACAGCGTGGGCCTAATCCCGTGCTGCGGGGGTAGAAGGCCCTTATAAGACCACCCTCTGGTATTCACCAGGACGAAGTAAAGTCTGGGTTTCGAGACCCTCATAACGTAGTGACTGAAATATTTAACGGGAGACTCTCGCAGCGTTGCTAGACTGTCCTAACTCTTCCTGAGCCGCAAGGGTCACTGGCCAATAGTGCTGGTGACCTCCTGGTCTCAGAGGTCGCTGGGTAGTGGTGGCGGTGGTGACCTGTGTAACCCCCGGGTGTCATCTCCAAGAGGTGCTGGTGTGTGGCGTCTGCATCATTGAGAGTCGCCCCTCGTCGCGCTCCTCAACTTGTGGCGCTGATCAAACATTCTTCAGCCGGTCGTGTGGCCCGGGTCATCCCAGGCTCCATCCCCTGGAAGGATACTCTATTTTCCCACACCAGATCCACACCGGTAGGACGCGAGGTTGGTTTGCCTGCTGTTCCTCATCCTTTAGCCTACAATGCAGTACGGCTGACATAGTAAAAAAGTAAAGTAATATAGATTTATTTAATATCTTTAACGTTTCGTAAAATTTTCTCTACGTGTCTAACGCGCATCTCTTACATAAAAAAAAATATTGTTTTTTCTGTGTATTGAAAACGTAATATATTACTGGAAACTAAACTGCATATATCATTATACTCTCGGAATATACGGGAATAAATGGTACTAAACATACACCCATGGGATGTATTGTTTAATATGCCGATTTTATATTAATACAACAGACTAGTATACAGGTCATAGCGTTAACTGTAGCATTATGCTTCCTCACTTTGTTGGTTATGTCATCTTTATCTCTGCCACAGTGTGGCACTGGAGTGATAGGTAGAGTGGAGTGTCCCTGGGCAACACTACTGGAGTGAGAGGCGAGGTTAATACTGACCCAAGGTCCATATTTACAGCGTCAGTATTAACGGCCGAGCCTACAGTAGGTGACCCTAGGAAACTCTTGGTCAGCCACTGTAGGTGTTCCAGACTTTGCCAGCCACTGAACGTGTTCCAGTATTTGCCAGCCAATATAGGTGTTTCAGACTTTGTAGCCACTGTAGGTATTCCAAACTTTCCTAGCCATTTAGGTTTTTTGGACTTGGCTAGGCACTATAGGTGTTCCAGATTTTCCCTAGCCACTGTAGGTGTATCATACTTGGTCGGTGCACTGTAGGTGTTCCAGTGAGAACTGAACAAGATCCTTGGGAGTTACTTCATCGCCAAAAATATACACACAACATAACGGTGCAGGTGTTGACACGATGACTGCGGCAACCAACACCTTCGATAGATCAGGTTCTCGCCTGCCGGCAGCCTTGGAGCAGCATTACTGGCCAAGCTCCCGCAGGGTAGAGAGGAGCTTCCCAAAAACCGGTTTCAGGCATCCTGATCCAACCAGAAGCCCGTATTCTGCCGTTGCTGGGGCTCGTATGGGTGACCGGTGTGGTAGTAGGGGTGTGACCGACCCTCCACCCCCCCATATAATCGATGCTTCCTATATATTTCAGTCGCTGTTACTACCCTACCTTGCGTGTCTAGCGCCGAACCCTTCTGACTCACGCGTCGAACTGTCCCGACTCGTGGGGTCGAGCTACTTTGACTTAGGGGAACAACGAGCCATCATAACTAATTCGAGAGTTGGGCTATTCTCGACTCATGGATCGAACCGGAGCGACTCTGGAATCGAAACATATCGACTGTGTGTTCTAGCCGTCCCGACTCAGGGATCGAGCCATAATGACACGGGGAGTCAAATCATCTCAACTTAGGGGTCTAACCACATTCTTCAGTCGTCTCATTTCGTATGACATCGTTTCTGTTGTTTCGCCTCGCACGAACCTCCTCCTCCTCCTCCTCACCCCTCCCCCCCCCCAAATGTGACACCATATCCAATAGTCTCAGCCCCAGGCAATATGGTGTCTGTCATCTACTGTCATCAGTACTACATCCTTACATGAGCCGAAGGTAAACGATGAAATCGACCTCTATCATGGCTTTCATACGTCTGGCAACTGAACTTAACGATGCTTGTTTTATAATCGATCTCTTTCACGTTTTCTGTAACAACGTGTCATACGCCTGACAACTGGACATAGAACATCCTCCCCCACCCCACCCCACCCTACGAGGTTTCATGGTTGACGAGACGTGATGTTTGTTAAACTGGTTCGTGTCATTTTTCCACGATTTATTTTTTTGAGTAGTTTTACTGCAGTTTTTAGGATTTTAGATTCCTATCTTTCACGTGTTTGGGATGACAGTACGACCCTTGACCACAGGGTTACGACACTGGAGCACGACGGATACGACCCTTGAGTAAAATGACGGCACGACTTCTTGGGTATGATGGCCTGGCCTTTAACCTAACCTGGTTCCCAACCCGAGTGCTGGAACATTGCGAACTAAGTGCTAGAGCGAAGCAGTCTCATTGCTGGAACCTTGAGGGCTGAGTGATAGAGCCTAACAGGGTGAGTGGTAGCGCCTAGCGGGGTGAGTGCTGGGAAGTAGAAGGTTAGCTTAGGTGCATTGCAGTAGAATAGCTAGTACATCCTTCGTCTCTTGGAGGACTTCGGTTCGAACTCAGGCGTTGGGAGACTTGAGGGGGCACTACAGAAGACCCCCTTCATTAAGGCAGTCTCTCTGTATCAAAACGATGAGAAAACTGAGCTACGGTTCCGCATATATATATATGTATATATATGTATATTTGTGTGTGTGTGTGTGGCTATATTAATATCAGACATATCCTGACTTATCTCTGTAGTTATACTATATCATCACAAGCCATTTATAAGATATATCTGTATTGGTTATATACATCAGTGGAAGATATATTCAGATAGATATACATCTTTCTAGATATACCAGTGCCAGATATTTTTCATATATACTTCGCGCTTTATAATCAAGGCGTCAGGGTGATGGACAGACAGACAGACAGGCCCCCCTCGCTCCCATCCCTCTCCGAACCTTCCCCGGAACATATTGCCGCAAATGGCTGCATATAAAACGGAAATACTTTTAGCGTAAAGTGCAGTGGTATCGGATACCTTGGTGCGATTGCCGTCCGCGTACTGGTATCGGGAACCGATTTTCCGATGATGGTGCAACACCGTGCTATACCACCCCGATGTGATCAGCTAATTGGTGCAGTGCCGGACAGGTGGCTCAAAGGCGGGAAGTCTCCGCATTTCAAGGCTGATTTGGGTCTTTCTGGCGCAGAGAGGAGGAGGCCACCGGGGGTTCGTGGCGGGGTCTCTTGTGTTTGAAGGTGATGGAGTTCTCCGCTTGACCGAGTGTATCTCCGTCAGTCAAGGCTAGTCCTGGGGGGGGGGGGGGGGCCTCAGTTGAGGTGGCACCTAGAGGCACACCAGAACTAACGTAGAGGCAGCAAGCCAGCAAGTCGGCAAGTGTTGTATTGGGAGGCATCAAACAACTCGACAGGTGTGTTTTAAGAGGCATTAAGCAAGTCGACCAGTGTTGTTTGGGAGGCATCAAGCAAGTTGACAGGAGGGGAAAGTGAAGAAATGATAAACAACACAGAGTCCCGGACAGACACAGACGCTACCATCAGCCAGATGAATAGGTATGAAAGACCTTCGAGCGATAATGTCCTATGACCTAACCTTCAGCGAGCATAACAAAACAACGGTTGCCTCATGCAGAAGGATAGCAGGCTGGATCCTGCGGACCTTCAAGATAAGGGCAGCAAAACCAATGATGGCATTATTAAAAGGCACTTATTGTTTCGCGAACTGAGTATGGCTGCGTTCAAGCATCAACCTACAAGGCGGGCGGAATTTCGGATTTAGAAAGTGTCTAGAGATCTTTCGGAGCCCATACTAATGTGGCAGTGGAACTAAATTACTGGCAATGACTAAGCCACTGAGGCTATACTCCCCGTAACGCAGACGGGAGAGGTATACCTGGAAAATCCCAGAAGATATGGTTCCCAACCGATGTTAAGAAATGAGATCCTACAGGCACGACTGCCCCATATGGAGGTCTTTGTAAACTACAGTCTCTGAAATCCAAAGGTGCGATATGCTTGAAAGGATAGAACATCTTAAACATCCGGGGCTCGAGAGTCTTTAACACCTTGCCCTCTAACTCTAGAAGCAGCATGGGGTGCACGGTAGAGAAGTCTAAGAGTGCACTTGACAAGCACCTACAAATTGTACCAGACCAGCCAGGCTGTGGGGGCTGTGTGGGCCTGAGGGCTGCGGTTTCCTCCAATTTGTGATCGATTAACGACCCAATCCAGCAGCCTGGGCCCATCCCAGGCTGTGGGGCTGAAGACCAACGAGCATTCCAGAGGAGTGTACGAGGAGACAGCAAGCTAGTCGACTGGTGTTTGCCTTGGGAAGGATTTCCATACTGTATACTCGGGGAGGGATGTATATTTAGGGAAAAGGAGGAGGAAGCAGAGCAGTCCCGAAGAAAAGCTACCGACCCACACCACCAACATGGCACGTCATAAAATTTTCGAGAGTCCAGAGATGCATCATATGGTATCAGATAATGTACACGAACCCAGGACAACATGTTTTAAGGACGGGAAGACCTTGCCTCTCCCACTTGCTTGCGATCATTACCGTAGAAATATCGAGGCGTTGGGAAAGGAACCAAATGTTAATGTTTGAAATTTCAAAAAGGACCTGAACAAGTCCCTGCAAAATATACCAGGCCAGCTGCCTAGGCCACGGGACGCTGCTTCCAACAGCCTGATTGAAAGGATGCTCGAGCGACACGTCACATAGGTTCTAGACGGAGCTGTGGGGAGTGGAATGAGGACCGCAGAAGCCGTCTTAAGGCTGACGTTAAACTAAGGGAAGCAAGTCTTGAGGTGTGTATTTAGGGGAGGCTGTGTTGATCCTGGCTGACCTCGCCTGTGTGCCCTGTGTCCACGGGTGTGTTAGTGGGTCACATTCTCGTACGCCATCCCGCGTACTTTGTCTCAGGATGGGTTCTGTGTTGAGGCGTAGCAATGGCTGTGCGCTGACCACACTACAGTGTTGTCAGATGTGTTCCCTCTTGTCTGGTGTAGCTACACAGACCTCACTACAGTGTTGTTAGTTGGGCTCCCTCCTGCCGGGCGTTGGTGCACTGACCTCATAAGACTGTTGTCAGGTGGGATTCTTCCCTCCAGGTGTAGGTACACTGACCTCAGTACACGGTTTGTGTAGCTTTGTCTACAAAAGTCGCTTTTTCTAGTGTTGCCTCCAACAGCCAGTTCGTTCAATGTTGCCTTCCAGTCTGTCTAGTGTTGCCCCGAAGAATTAGTTTTTTTAGCGTTGTCTCCAACATTCAGTTTGTTTAATGTTGCATGTGAGAGTCAGTTTGTCTGGTGTTGTCTCCAAGATTTAGTTTGTCTCGTTTTGTCTACATCAAATCAGGTTGTCTTAGTGTTGCCTTCAGTAGTCAAAATTTCATCCAGCAGAGCCTTCCACTTACCCTCCTCTCTCGTCCGCATCATCAGTCATCTCCCTGACCGCCGTCATATCTAGTGAAGTCAACCTACCCCCTCCCCCCCTCACACACGCACACACACACACACACTGGTGGCCCTGACCTGCCTGGCCCTGTACATTATGTAGTGACCCGGCCTGGCCTGTTGAGCAAACGTGTTCAATACCGGTGTGCTTCAGCTGGTGTGGTGTTGATGCCGTGGCTTTCCAGCAATAGACCTGGTGGTTTCCTTTGGCGCCATATTGTGTGGCCCCCGTTCCTGCTGCTGGTGTCGTCCACCTCCGCGGGGAACACCATCATACGCACGCACACACACACACACATAAGAGATAGGGCCCCCCACGAGTGCACAACTCCCTCCCAGCACAGGGCGAGTGGGTAATTACAAACACACACACACACACACACACACATATCATGTGTCTAAATGTTGAGATGTTCAGGAGGATATACGCACGACCCAAGGAGGATTAATGCTTCACGAGCCTCTGGTCTGCACACCTGAGGAAACGTGCAAATGGTAGAGGTCGAGGAGAGTGCAACAAGGGCGGTCCCGCGACGTAAGTGGTGTGGGGTGGAGGAGGGAGGTGGACGAGGAGGAGGAGTGGCTCTCTCTCGACCTGCCCACACCGGAGGGCAGTAAAGCTGAGGCTAACCACCAAGAGCATCCAAGGAGCCCCGATGGTGTTAACGTATGGACCAGGACCAGTTCCCTGAGGGAACACAAAAAACGTAACTGGACGTCAGGAAGGATGGGAAGCCGTGTATGTGCCTCCTCCAACAATTGTGATCTCGCGATACTGAAACAGGACGAGCCAAGAGGATGTGAGTGCGGATGGGATGTGATAAGAATGAGTGGTTTGGAGACGGGGTTCCACCAGTGTCGAGCGCCCTCCTCATTATGTAATTAGGTAGTTAAACACACACGCACACACACGCACGCATACACACACACACACACGCACACACACGCACACACACACAGCAAGGTTGGTGTGAAACATGGATGAGGAGTTTCAAAGCGAATGATCGCAGCGGGGACGAAACAGAGCGGAAGGTCCGTGTGTGAGGTGAACCTGAGTGTCGACGATGTACCGAACTGATCTCTAGAGACCGCCTGAGGGGAAGTAGAGATAAAACAAACTCTCGTCCGGCAAATATCTGAAGAACAATTTCCAAGTGCCTGGTTGAGGAGGTGGTCAGCAATCTGCTCACAACTTAGGCCAGGATTGGAAAGTGTTTGTGGAGTCTGGTCACAATACTGAAAACAAAAACAAAAAAAGTAAAACTAATGGAGACTGACTAGGGGAGGGCCACAGAGATTAAAGGGGCTGGGTTACAGTGGGGGGTTTTAGAGTGTAAACTTGCTTGTCATGGAAGAGAGAAGAGTTAGGGGTGACTTCTAAACAGGTGGATGATTTCAACAATGAACAGCTTTCTAGAGAAATGTAAAGATAGAGCAACAAGAAATTTAGCAGGAAACCTATGTAAGATGTACGTGATGGAATCAGATTTGCTGACGACGTAGAAAAGTTTCAAAAGTTGTCTGATGCTAAAGAAATTTCAATAAATGAGGCCATACGAGTGTTCACCTCCCTCCCAGTACAGTACAGACAAGTAATTACAAAACGCGTGCGTTGATGACTGTCATGTTGATGTCAGCGTTGTCAACAGCTCCAACCCTCCGAAACACCTTCATGAACCACCAGATCTGGACCTCCACCAACCACGTCACCATCAACCAAACCAAGACCCCAGCTATGCACTTCAGTGTCGCCTCCATCCCTGTCCCACCCCCTCAGACCCCCCCTCCAAGGTTGCCCACTCCACCAGGCTTTTCGGTGTCACTCTGGACGATAAACTAAGCTGGAAGGAACACGTTAGGCACCATCATCGAATCCTCCAGCTGTTTGTACGTTCACCATCCTCTGTCCCTGTCATGCCCACGTCCCAAGACGCCCAAGCACACTGGTACTCCCGACTCGTTTCAACCATCACTCGGATTTTCTACTTCAGTTTGGGAAGAAGCTCCTCCATCGTTCAAGCAAGCCATAGATCCCTCACCCTTGAGTTCCATTTCGTCATCTGATCTTATACAGACCGCTACAGGAACGACTCTGTGAACATTGTCGATGTCCTAAAACAATGAAGGTTGTCTTTTATATACCCTTTCCCCTTGCTACAGTCCGACTCGATGTCTGTAGTGCATGTATTTGTATATTTTCAGCCTTTACCTGCATCATTTATTCAACAAACTGTTAATTATTATTATTATTATTAGTAGTAGTAGTAGTAGTAGTAGTAATTGTTATTATTATTATCATTATTATTATTATTATTATTATTATGTGGAAGCATTTCTCTTATCTTCTGCTTGTTTCTCCTGGAAATCTCTTCCCACTCTTTCCTCTCCTTATCATCTGCCCTCCGGTCTGACGGTGTTGTTGACACAAGCAGCGACCTTGTACAGTAAACAAAACGCTTAAAGACCATTTTAACATCACCTTCGCACACTCACAGCAGACGAGGAGCACTTATGTTAATCCATGAAGCATTTGCAGGGGATGTGAGGCACTCACAGTATGAGTGTAACTCTTAAGTGCATATAGTCCACTTGAGATAAAGTGGGCGCATACACGGTGCAGCATTTTACACATCCGTCATCATCCAGTTTTATCTGACGTTTTGCACTCACTGAAAATTGATCGTATATGATGGAAATGATGAAATATATGGCCATCTGTTTTGGCATATACGATGCACGTACAGAAGGGTCATAAGATGTGTTAATCCTGCACGATAGCTGCTGTGGGGCCTGCGGTACCTTACGGTAACCGCTCGTCTCAACCTTCATAGTTGCTTAGAAATTGAAAGCTGCTGCTAGGACCCTTCTGATATGCAGGAAGACCTCATAACATGCTGTCTAGAAGTTTCACTCGTGTGTCCTCATTTGGCCTAGATTCGAACTTTATACGGATGTGATGCGTATCGGATTAATCTTCTATTTCATGTATATATGCATATTCTTAATTTATTCTATTCTAAATAGCCAGACGCCATCCATGTTTACGGATAGTGCAGGGGAAACGCTGCTGTGTTAAGACAAGGGGGCTAATGGATTCCGTCTTAAGACAAAGAGGGTTTGTTAATCTTCGTTGTATTGCTACACAGCAATATTATGGTACTTGTTCAGGAGCCAAGGAACACCACGGGAGCATATATTGCGTTCCTCAGGATAACACGACTCCACGAAATGTCACCCAGGATAACGGAAATAATTCAGGGAATCGGCATTTCTTCAGACAGCTGGGCTGTTGTTCTTTATAAGTCATAGTCATAGTTAATTGTAAAACGAAATAACTAAGTTCCCTTTGAGAAACGTGGAAATATTTTAAAAAGAAATATTCAGGTCATTATTGCAAACAATGCAGGACTAAACTTTCGGATGACTGCCAAACATGTTTTAAAGGAGTATACCTTAGCAAGGACCTTAAAGTCTCGGCAGCTCGTCGCTAAATCATTGGAATATAACAGACCGTCAGCAGGCCCCTGTGTTGCGTTAGTAAGTTAAGACGGATGATTCTCCTGGGCGCAAGGTGCAACACAAGTCTGGTTCCGAAAGCAGGCATCACACATCACTCTAGCTCCTAACTACAGTGATCCCAGACATGTAAGAGCTAGGCTAGACCAGCAGGTTGGGGCATGAGGCCCCGGGCGGTAAACGCTTTCGCGTCAGTGGTAATGATAATTGTGATCATCGATAATGATTAATTCAAAATTGGGTTTTCCTAATCATGAAAATTATATTTCACCTGATTATGATAATCACTGGACCGCAACCTCTTTCGAATTGTTCGGCCACTGTACTAACAAGTAATCAGCAATCGGCCACAACGTTTTCATACAACACGTTAGTAATTGCTTCAGGGGAATCAAACATGACAGGGGCAGTGAGAAATGCAGGACTATACTGTCCATTATATACAGAAGAAAAAATAAACTAGCACAGTGTGAGGCCGTTTTAAAACGGCAACATAAGCCTTTTATCGTTCCCAAATAAGATGTATTACATTAAAGCCAATTTGAATCAGGCCACGTTTATCATAACAACGTAATACGATTATTTCGTGATTAATCAGTCGCTCATCTCCCGCGTCTTTCCCTCTGTCGCTTAATCTCTGTTTCTTGTTTACCCGAAATCAAATTAATAACCACTTGGTCAACGTCCCCTGTTTGCTGGCCACACATCACATACTTTGTGCATCGATCTCCCGGCATATATATACATACAGTTCTTGGCCGCGTGCGGGCTAAGAAAATGAGGGTTGCGGACCCTAAATGATAATTGTGCTGATGATAGCAATGGTAAATAGGGTAATGATGATACTAATGATAGTACTTACTCCTCTTCCAAGATGACACTGGCCACCAGCACATACTTCGTGGGAGTATCGAGCGACACTTAAGGGACAGCTGATCCTTAATGTGGGAGTTTTTGTTGTGGTGACCTGGTACTTACTTGATGGGCTGTGGCCACCAGCAGCAGCTGCTTTTTGTTGAGAGGTAATCACTGTACCTGCTGGAAATCCTGCACTGCTAGGTATTCCCGTCTCACAGAACCACACCCTTCCATACCGGCCCTCCACCGTCACACTCCTCCACACCTACCCTCTTCCACCACATCCCTCCACACCTGCCCTCCTCCACCACATCCCTCCACCATCACACTTGCTTACAGACACACAGGTAGATAAATATACATGTTTATAGTTTGGAAATGACATGCTACCCTGCCATAAAATGGAAGTGATCTTCTTCGATGTCATTGCCTGGAAATGACCTGTTACCCTGTCACAACCTGAAAATGACTCGCCACCCACCTGGTCATAGTATGGAAATGACCCGTCACCATGTCATGCCCCAGAAATGACCTGTCATTTTAAAAACAAAAGGTTAGATTTTAATAATCTGATTGTGTTTTATTGTTGTGGAAATGAGGGTAAGCACTGCGAATAATTATCTTTAATTACTTTAATCAGGTTTTATTATACAACACGACAGCAGTAATTTCAATAATTTTGGCTTCACTGTTTTACGTCACATGGAAAAAAAAAAAAAATATATATATATATATATATATATATATATATATATATATATATATATATATATATATAT
>JAYMFT010060072.1:0-14945 GCA_038088735.1 Panulirus argus | reverse complement strand
TATATATATATATATATATATATATATATATATATATATACACACGTGTGTGTGTGTGTATTTACTTATTTGCATAGTACAGAGAGGGAGTTCTATGCTCGTGGGGTCCCATCTCCTGAGCTATCTCTACTATCTTATAACTTCCTTTTCATCTTTCACACACTGTCAGCATTTTCAGCTTCGCCCCTTTTAACAAGCTTCTTACGTGGGTATTTTTTCTTTATGCTGTCATGACTCCTGCTTGTTCTGTCTCTGAGCCCTTCGAGGAACTATTCTCTTGTCGGCTGGCTCGGAAACTTAAAATGTTGTGATCAACTCATCCCTCACTCTTCTCTCCCATCGTGGACATAATCATGGCCTCTAAACTCGCAAATGTAAATCAGATCTCTTAATTCCGGTTCCATATTTGTTGCCTATTCAGTTCAGTGTTTTGTGCGTCTTTAACCGCAGCCGCCAAACTTGAGATGTATACTCTGCTTTTGGCCTCTCGTACGCTCCGAATAACATGTGGAATATTTTTTATTCATGTGGCTAAGTGCGATTCTACTAATTGCAAGACCACAGTTGGTCTCTCTCACATAGCGCCGTGGAGGTCTTAGTTTAGTATAGTTTTCAATACTTTATTCCTTGATAGAGGACCCGGGATCCTAGTGCTGTCACTGGGTCGCCCTGTACAATATTATCAGAAGCATTTGGCAAGTGTCGCGAGTACATATCAAAATTTCAAGTGGGGCTTACTAAAGCCTAAAGATGGTGGAGCTCTTGCGACAGGATTGGGCACGACGGGCTCTTCGATGTCCCTCACACACACACACACACACACACACACACACACACACAGACTCTCGCACCTTAATATCCTCTACATTATATTCGTATCGAGAGCTTCTTTCCCTGTGACCGATCCTCATTAACTGCTATTCTACCTGGGCTTAATTTCATCATCAGTGAATCACACCAACTCCCGAGTTTATCTCGGCGACCTTATATGGCGACTGCAATACTCAACATTCCTTACTTTCTTCTCGACCTTGGCATCATCTGCAAACAAGTGTGTGTGTGTGTGTGATGTGTGTTAAGGGAAGAGAGTTTTACACTCATGTTACCCCATCTCTTTAACGTAAGACTTCATCTCAGCTTTAGCCAAGTGTGATTATTTATCTGTACAGTATCCCTCAATGGGAAGGGATTCCTACACTCGTGGGATCAAATTTCCCTAACTTTCTCAACTATCACACACTTCCTTTATCAAATTCATAGTCTTATAATTCAGTTTATTCCACTGCTCCTCTCTCGTCCAACTTTAATTGTTCATTTCTCTCTTATACCTTACGAACGCTAGGTGGCTGGGGTGTCGCCTGTATCTTCGTCACAGATCATCAGATGTCTCCCTTTCCTTTCGGCGTCTACTGAACCACACCTTCCTCTTCCTGAACCTTCCCTCTGTGCTTGAGGCTAAAGGTACCCTACGTTTTACTCCTTCACTATACATTTCACTAAAGCCTCCACCAAAATGCCCTTGGTCTGTTACAGTATGATGAGAACGATGGTGATACTGATGATGATGGTGATGTTGAAGTTGATGACGATGACGCCAATAAAGATGTCGAAGTTGGTGACGATGACGCCTATAAAGATGATGATGATGATGATGGATCAGTTGATGACGATTAGGTTGATGTTACTATTGATATCGTTGATAATGCTGCTATTGGTACTGCTTCTGTTGCTGTTATTGCTGCTGTTGATGTTTCTGTTACTGCCGTCCTGTTTGTATCATGGCTCAAGAGACGACTACCAACCTCCCGGAGAACACCGCCCGCACACACACACACACTATCGGTCCACACCTAACACAGGTGTTCATTTTACGTATGTGGCTAGTCGATAAAAGGGTACCTGGCTTAGAACAGTGTGTGTGTGTGTGTGTGTGTGTGTGTGTGTGTGTGTGTGTATACAATGGAGTAAAGACATGCTACATATATATAGAACGTTGAAAGACTGGGCAACACAAATGTAAAACTCTCCGTAACCTACAATTCTGAATCATACACACACACACACACACACACACACAACACACACACACACACCAGCCAGTGCTAACCCGCTCGGGAAACATCACGCACAACACACAACCTTCGCGTCTTTTAAACACTCGAACGGAAAAATCCAAAAATTCTTCTTTTAAGACAACACCTTCAACGGGGCTTTTATCCTCTCCTTAATGCCACGAACAAAATACAGTGAAATGTGCCCTTCAGCACAAAAATATACAGCCTTAGATTGCAAGAGAAAATACTTAAGGACGTCTGATAAAGGCTGCTTCTCGCGAGGGACGTGTTTGAGTTCGTATCCTGCCGTGGTATGAAATGTAATCCGGGAGGCGCGCCTCTCTCGGGCAAGGGGCTGCTGTGTCTACAACTCGAAGATCCGTGACTGATCGTGTGTGTCCAGCAGATATGCACTGGTCGCAATTGTCGCTGATATTAGGTTAGTCAGACTCGTCTTTCATTTGGTGGGGACCAATTCTCCTCAACCCGGTCAGAAGTACTTTATTCATTATCGCATTTGAAGGGTATTGTAAGTAGCGTTTCAACAAATGCGTTAATTTTCTATTTGGTGAGGTAAACCTAAGGATATTGTAGCGACGGTTTGCTATAACAGGCAGACTTTGGCTCAAAAGCTTCCGTTTGGGTACATCAAGACTTTTCGGAGTTTCTGTTAAAAATATCTAACTTCATCGCCTTTAAATTCGACGACCTCACCTCGCCACAGTTCCTCTCCTTCTTCAGTAACATCCGACACTTACAAAAATTCTTAACACATTTGACAGATGCCTCAAATTTCGTCCTAGAACCGATAAGTTGAACTCCATCCAAGTGAAAGTAAGCAGCGTAATGTTTGTTAGCGATTGCCATTAGCGCCCACGACCAAAGCTCTCTAGACTTGTACCAATAGTAACACACTCTTACGAGAGGATGGGTGATGACATGGGGAGCTCCATTAGGTGACCCCCTACCTACCACGTGAGGTGGTTCCACACAGAAGACAGATGTAAAGTGTCTTCGCAAATCCTGCGTGTGTTGGATCATACAGACGCCTAGGGGTGCAATGCCATACGTGTAATGACTGTATAATATACACAATTTAAGAACAGCGTCCATCTCATTAACCAGTCAACCTAGTCGTCGCATTATCTCACACATCCAAAGTACGGATGGCCATTCCAGCTCTTAATCTTCTTAAAGCCTTGTGATTACTGTACACATCCCTACAATACGTCTCCCATCTTTTCCTTGAAGTAATTCATGACTTGGATACAATTCTCAGCGCAAGTCATGGACTGTGTGCTTACGCGATGCCACTGCCCACTTCTGACGTACTGTCCACCAAACACAACCACATGATTAACCACAAGAACACTAAAAAAATAACACCTCTGAAACAACCCCCACTAGACAACCAAATGAATTCACATATAGATAAAGACGTGCTTAATTTTGATCTAATGCAACGAGAAGGCATTAGAAAATATCATCTAGCCGAAGGGAGAACAAAAATTTATGCTAAACTATCATTAAGTGCAATAAAAAAGAAATTAGGAGAAGAGACTGAAGAGGTTTAGACATAAG
This sequence comes from Panulirus argus, assembly GCA_038088735.1. NCBI lineage: Eukaryota > Metazoa > Arthropoda > Malacostraca > Decapoda > Palinuridae > Panulirus > Panulirus argus. Next base: position 11,310 of record JAYMFT010060072.1, on the reverse strand, counting down.
GCAGAGGATGGCGGCCCCGACGCCCTCGGATTCTTAATAGTGGTCAGGAGGGGGAAGAGAAATCGTCCACCACCTGGTTATCTTGTTCCAGGAAGGGTTACGTGGGTGTCCACGGAGCGTGATGTTATCGCCCGTATAGCCCTCCTCTTGTACAGTACTTAACCACCCACCCACCTGGATGGTCTGGGGGCCGGGGAGGGGGAGGGAGTGGGGGGGTACTGTACCATAGGTGGAACGCAGTTCAGAAATATGGATGAGTGGGAGATGGGAGTAAAGAAGAAGAAGAAGAAGAAGAAGAAGAAGAAGAAGAAGAAGAAAGAAGTGGGTTTGTTATTCTTCATCCAAACGTGTAATCTCTTGCTTTCATCTGCCACTTTACCGATTTTCTACTTTTAACTTTACTTTTGTATAAGTTTAATTATCTATCTTCTTTCCAGAATCTATCTTTTCGTCCTTCTTTATTTTTCTTTTCACGTTTCAATACTGCTACTATTACTACTAATAGTACTCTTCTAGCACTAGTATTACGACAAATACTCTTACTACTGCTATTACTTCTACAACTGCTTTTGACTTATCACAGTCTCTCCTCCTTCATTTCCCTTCCCTATTGCAACTCCTCCTCCTCCTCCTCTTTACTCGTGTATCCGTGCCAGGAGCAGTACGTCATCTCGGTAGCCTGGTTGGGGAACCACAGCCGACACACACACACACACACAGACACGGACGGACGGCTTCCACTGAGAAAGTCTACCGCTGTCCGTGAGGGGCGACGGCCCACGGAAGGGTACCAACATGTCAGCCATTTTTGTTTTTGTCTGTTCTTGTCTCTCCGGTAAATAATACCAACAGCTAAAGCAGGTTAGCGAAAGAGAGAGAGAGAGTGTGTGTGTGTGTGTTAAGAGCGCTTACACCGATATTTTGCCAGATGGCAAAGCTAGCGCGTAGCGTTCACTGCAAGAAAATTCAGAGTTACGAAGAGCGAGTTGTGCGAGTTACATGTTGTCTAGTGTTACATGTGAGACGGAGAATTTTTGCATGAGTGTTCGTGGACTCGAGAGGAAGAACACCAGGGTTTGAGTGTATTCCGACTGCCGCGCTCAGGATTCGAACCCCAAGCAGTCCCGCCCCCTGGCGGGCCCATATGCTGACTCATGTTGTGTAAATGTGTGTGTGTGTGTGTGTTGACTCCTGGCTGGTAGCACCTTTGGTCGAATCTGATTGACTGTCCATCACGCTTCAGTATTTACGGTTAACATCTCCTGGGTAGTTTTGTAATTACCACCAATGACAGCGTGAGGATTTTGCGTGGTCTGAGGTGGTGTGGTATTGAGAATGAATGTACAATGACACAGAATAAGGCCAAAAACGTCAATATTCGTGGCGTTACGAGTCTTTGCCCTGGCCCCTCGAACGGCACCTTAGACCCTGGGTCCAGCTGCCAGTCAAATTGTTGAAAGTGTCGTACAGCAGCGCAGGCGGGAGGAGTAAGCAAGTCCCTGATGCATGATAGTTCACTAGTTTCAGCCCTTTTAAGATAATAGCCACTATTACCCGTCCGGGCCCTTCTATCTCTGGTTGTACTTAAGAACAGCTATTACGGGTCATTAATAGCTGCCAATCGTGTGGCTGAGAGGGTCGTAAGGAACCGTAGGTTGGGAGGCGTCAGTACCATGATGCATGTTGACTCGCTCGTTTTAGTCCTTTTCTATCAATAGTCGTCCCTTAATACCCCCGTACGGGGCCTTTCATCTCTGATGGTATTTAAAAGCAGATGGTTCCTAAGGTTTCATTAAAAGGTCTGAAATTATGAGGTGTTATACCAGCATTAAAGCATTTAAGGGTTTTACGAGCGATGTAACCTCCATGCTCCATGTTTATGGCCCGGCAATATCGCGTGGTATAGTGTGAAGTAGAACACAGGATACTGTCATAACTCAGCGGAGGTTATGACTTAGTTTCGTCTCGAGGGCCGAGCGCGGCGGAGGCCAGCGGCCGGCCGGAGCCCATTGTTGTGTGACACGGGAGCGCCTCTCCTCTACCCACCTCAAACACCACATCAGGTTCTGGCCGGAGGGGCCCTGTTGCACAGGGGGATCAGATTTTGGCAAACAATTACTCGACATCGTACCCCCTTAGACCCTCAGCGTCTCCATACCCCGCCACCGGTAACAGGAGGCTCCCCGCGCCCCCAGCTCCCTATCCCGAACACAAGGAGGGAGCCCATATTTAGTCCCTACAGTTATACCGGTCATGATAAAGTCAGTTGAGATGTAAAATACAGGCCCTCTCACAAGCGAGTGGGGAGGAGGAGGAGGAGGAGGAGGAGGAGGAGGAGGAGGAGGAGGAGGAGGAGAAGAGGAGGAGGAGGAAGTGGAGCGTTCAGTTGTAATGCAGGTTGAGGTTCTTCATGGGCGCTGTCTGATCTCCATCTGACTCTCTCTCGCTGGAGGGACCCCAATATTATGCACTCTGGCCGGGGGAGGATAAGACTAATGCAGCGCTAATGAAAGGGCAATATTTGAGGCTCAGATATGATAGGAGAAAATTGAAATAGCGGGAACGTGTGTAGGAATTCAGGTTGAAGGAAGTGGAAGATGCCATCGCCCCAGAGGAGTTGGCGGACGAGGAGGGGGCTGGCTGCTTGGCTGGCTGGCCTGCGAGGCGGTTCGCCGTGTTGGCCTCTGCTTGTAAGCCAGTTTTTGTTGACACTTTACCCACTCAGTGAAATGAGAAGTTGCATTACCTTCCAAGAACAGTGGTTAGAAAGCTCGAGGTTTAACATGAACAATCGTCGAAGGGTCGAAATCTTACACCCAACCAGGAAATGCTTCTTTCACCTGACAGTTACATAACCGGGAGGGAAACCCATTAGACGGGATCAGTTCATCCCTCATCATTGCCACTTGCATCAGCGCTCGATAATACTGGGATACCTACGAACGCTGGGGGGTTTTCACTGTGTCTAAACCGCTGCTGTTCATTATTGCTGGATGTCCATGATAAATTTGTGGTCAGTTAGAGAGATAGGTGTTGGAGGGTGAGAGTCGAGTTTTTGCGTGTATGTGTGCGGAGTCGCTGCAAGAAGTGCAGTTGTCTCTCTGGCCATTAATTATTGAGCCAACTGATCTAATTTGGGAGGCGCGTTGGAGCTTGAAGCATTTGATTATAATGAGAGTAAGACACGCGTTTCTCCAGAGCGTAATATCTTGACAACTGGCTCGCCTTTTACGACCAGTTTTCCAGAGGATAAAGACTCCAGCTTCCAGGCATCTTATATCAACTTCTTTTCAAGTGTTATTGTGACATAGTGTCTAAGACTGAAAAAGAAAAAAAAAAACAGTCTTGAGTGCTTGGGGCTTGAACATGCAGGAGGGTGAAAGACATGCACGGCATAGAGAGAATTGGAGCGATGTGGTATACAGGGGGCGACGTGCTGTCAATAGACAGAACCTTTTATTGTGGTTCTTGATAACTCAGGTTCCCAGCACAATTCTAAATGGCAAATTCTTTAAAAATAGGAAAGGTCAAATAGCCCAGAAAGTATAAATCTTATGATCTGATTTGGAGTTTAGTCGTGTGATGAATAGTGTGCGTGATAAACTTTACTGGTTGTTTTAATCATAACAGTCCCAGAGTCATAGTGATGCTCTTCCTCCCCTCTTGCTGTGACGTTTCTTGTCTTGAACAGGAACTTCAGTTCCAGGGTTTAAATCCTCGCTGTGTGATTATGTTCTTGTGGTTTTTCCTTTATCCGTGAGGGCTCAAGGAGTTTACGATAAGTCAGCAGCAGATTCGTTCTTTATTTATTAATCGATTACGTGTTAAAGTCTGTCATATAATCGAGAAGAAAATTAAGCTCTTTCTTTTCCTTTCGATATATGACGACAGTTGCAAGAGATCAGTGTGTACTTTGGAGGCATGTTGAGACGTATAATCACATGCAGACGACCCATATGGTTGCAGCATTCTGTTGCTGGTGCTGGAACTGCCAGCAAGGCAAATGTTTTTCGATAATACGTTAAGAGTGAAAAAAAAAAAAATCTTACAGTCCAATGTGCTGTAACTAGAATTTCCGCATGTAGAATAATTCTGTGACTCAAACTTGATGGGAAATGATTTCAAACCAATGAATTTGCCGATGGTTATCCCTGAAAGTGGTGTGGCCATATTTAGCGCTACTTTTTGTTCCTTCCAGCGATCCCGCGATAAGATTAGCTTTGGACCTTACGGGAGAGGATGCAAGAGGATCGTGCATGGGCCAAAACAAAAAAAGGATCGTACACCTTATGGTCACGTTGTCCTCATTCACCTACGGTGATGTGATGTTGTCCTTGACAAATATTGAAAGCTTTTGACAATGTGTGGCACTGGGGTCTAAACTCTAAGCCCCCTTCTTTTGGCTTTCTTACTCCCCCGTCACTCACTCCTCTATCACTCCCTTACTGCCTAATGATTTAACCATTTTCTCTCTCCCAGTCAACAGTGGTTGCCGCCGTTAACACTCTTCTTCCTCCTTTATTAATACGGCCACAAACACTTCACTCTCCTCGTCTATAAACATTTGGTGTCCATGCTCTAATTATAGTGTCCATGGACCGATTGTTTTTAAAACTTTAGGAAACAGAATTGCTATCACCAACCTCGCTGCGTCATCACCTTCGCTCTACCTCCAGCTTACTCTGTCACCATCCTCAGGCCGTATGATGCTCCCGTAAATCGGAGGCTTTCATATCATCAAAGATTTTTTTTCCCCTTCATCAAATTACCAAAAACAGTTATACATAACGACTCAACCCTTTATTCTTCCACTTCTTTCAACTCATCTCCATCCTCCCTTGTCCAAGAGTATGTTTCGTCTCGTTACAACCGTCTCTTTTAAACTCCAATTTCGACAGAGTTTCCCAGTTGGGCAGACACGATCTAGTTAAACTTAGCCTCTCTGGAACTCAGTTTCTTCCCAAATCTCTTTCTTACGGCAATTCACAGTTATCTCATTTCTTTGATGGCTCTACGATTCCACGTCAACACAAGGAACAGACCCGGCATCATCTTAACACTAAAACTATTATGGAAACTCCGCATTGTACTAAACAGATGGTTAAGTTTGCCTTTTTGAAACTAGGCGTCCCTTTCAGATGACGAATATTTTCCTCTACCAAAGAGTGTTTCTAATGATTATACCTTACACAGTGGACTGGTCTGTCCTTGTAATGGAATCTATTCTCAAATCTTAAAGGAATTTAATCCAACTCTAACAGTGTGACCTCAGAACACGACCCACAAGCCTTACGTCACTTTGATTTCAGCTCCCGAGAGCTGACTGCTTGCATGCCCCCACCATTAGCCAGACCGCGTAATGCTGAACGTTGGTACCTCAAGGGTGAGCCGTTGTGAAATCTGTTTCTTTCCTTACACCGCTTAGCTTTTGAACTCCCCACCCTCCAACCTGACCCTGTTTGAAGGGCAGATTCTCCACTTTCTCCAAAACTCAGATCAGTCTCCCCTCTTTTCTCATTACATATTTCCTCTTGATACACGGCTTCCAGTGGGAGCTTCTGTCCGTGACTGAAACCTCTCACATTCCAAAACTTGTCCCTCTTGATTAACCCTATGACACCTTGATTACGACGGGTGTGATTCTGGCCTGAACTCTAAGGGTCAGATCGAAAGGTCAGGCTGTTGATAACCAAGGGTCGCACCGTCGTACGCCTAAGGCTCGTACCAACGTGCCTAAGGACCGACCCGTCGTTCTCATGGGGTTAGTATCACATACCTATCACAACATCGCCATCATACCTCCTAATGCTTGGGTGATACTGACTTACTTCACTTGCCCTTCTTACACGGCAGAAATACTGAACCTAAGCCCACGCCTAACGATGGGACTGTTCGCTGATACGAACAGAACATAAGAACAGAATCGTATGACTCACAAAGCTGGGTGTAGGTTCCACCTAAACATAAAATTTATCCTAATCCTTACAAGATTAAATATGCCCGTCATATAACAATTCGCCATGCAGGGATAACATACTCTTAGGTATGCCTGCACGTACTATAAATTCTTTTATTGCCTGTTTATTACGGAGGATAATTAGTCTGTTGATTACGTCAGGAACGGACTCGGTAATTGTTAAGTGTTCTTGTAAAGTGCATCAGTCATGCCCTAATGTGTTCAAAGAAGGCTTCGAGACGGAGTGATTCATTTTCTTTTTATGGTTTTAAAGTTAGGGTTCATTCACCTTTAAGGGGTTCAAAAATAAGGTACAGTGTATACAAAGGGTTCAAGTCACAGTTCTATGCTTGAGGTTTAACTCAGGATTTGTTAAACAAAGATTTCTGCTACTTGTTTCCAGCTTGATGTTAATCATCTCGAGGTCTCCCTTCACTGTGTCTGTGTCATTTCTGTTTGTGTGTTACGGCGAGAGTTTTACACCTGAGTCACACCGTCTCTTAAACTTGTAAATACATACCATGTCTTTACCATATATATATATATATATATATATATATATAAATTCTTTTTTTATATATGCTGGCCATTTCCTGGGTGAGCGAGGTAGCGCCAAGAACAAATGACAGGGCCTTAGAGGGAAAATTCCTCGCTTGGCTCCTTTCTCTGTTCCATCTTATGGAAAGTAATACAGGAAGGGAGGATTTCCAGCCACCCAATCCCGCCGCCCTCTCTCAGTTGCCTTCAACGACACGCGAGGAATACGTGGGTAGTATTCTTTCTCCTCTATCCCTAGGGATAATATATATATATATATATATATATATATATATATATACATATATATATATATATACATATATATCGACCAGCCCCAGAGGGGAAGATGAACATCCGTGATGCCATTGGGATGATTGCCGCGCCCAGGATTCGAACACGCGCTTGTCCGACTCCCGGCGAGTCAGAGCTGATTCATGGTGCGTGTACATGTGTGCGTGTTTAGTTCGGACATGTGATATCGAAGCAAAAGCATCGTAAACAATGTCGTTCGTTGGCTGTCCCCCGCCGACAACAAGTGAAAGACGTGCACATTGTAACAACAATCTTTCAGTCCCTCTCTCTCTCTCTCTCTCTCGCCGATGGCATTCGATGCTAATATTAGACAAGCACGGCACAGCACGCCTGCCGCTGGGTGAATACCTGATATCTATTAACTAATGAGAGGCATCTGACGGCAAGAGCCGCCTCCGCTCCACGCCCGGAGGCCTTTGGCAGTGCAGGCAGGAGCGCGGATAGCTACAGGAACTCTCAAAGTCTTGCAAAGAGCGAGTCTATTTTAGTCTTCCCCTTTCACGCAATTTATATCCAGTCGCCCCCTGATTAATGGTGGAGTCAGAAACGCGTTCTAATTAATGTCGGGCTTATTTTAATGCACGGGTCCATGCTCCGGGGATTCAGCTTATTGTGGTGGAGTCGGGCAGGACTGCAAGTTGGCACCGCGACTGATTTGCTGTTAGGCCGGATACGTTTAAGTGCGAAAGCAATTACTGGGATAAAACTTACTGCAGTTGTGCCAAACTGAATAAGGTTATGGAAGCAGATAGGTAGGCGCGTACGGTTGATAGGGAAAACGTGCAAATAGTTATAGAGGGAATAGGTTGTGTAAACAATTAGGTGGAGCAAGTTCTCAGAGCGGATTATGTTGAGTGAGAAGGAATTCTTCGGGACGTGGCTGACCTTCAGTGCAAATGTATTCTGCGTCTATAAGACTATCAGTTTTAAGTAATAAAAATCACACGTACGCCAAATAACGAAGCATTTGTGTAGAACGTTCCGACCAGGAGGACCTAAAATATCAAGGTTTATTTAAGGTCACGTAGATGTAATTCCGCAAGGTAATTATTGTACCTGTGGCTAAATACGAACTAACTCTGCAGTCCGCCTTCACTTACTCCTTTCAAATGTTCACGGAGAGGCCCGTAAACGTCAGTACCCCTGGTCCCGTAACCCGAAGTATTGTCAGTGTCCTCAAGCAACCGCAGACCGAAATATATTTAAGGCGCGTTTTCTTCCGTGATCCATTTTCTTCAAGAGCGGTAACCCGAGCCCCCAGACACACCTGACTGCTCCAACAGGAACGAACAACACAAAGTCTTAATCGGGTGGTGGAGTCGCCTTACAAAGTTTTAACCCAAATCTCCCCATCTGTTGTAGGTGTCCGGACTTCTGCAAGTTGGAGCGAATTAAAAAAAAAATCTAAGGAATTTACAGCTCCTCCTGAGATTTACAAGGGCACCTATTCATCCCTTGGAAGAAGGAGAAACGAAAACCACAATACGTTATTCACAATTAGGACCACGTTTTCTCCAGCCTCTGAAGACATTACGACATGGAAATTACTGGCTGTCTCAGTGGGCTGTTATAAGGCTGGGCGACGCGAGTTTCGCAAGCTGCTTTAATTCGTATTTCATTCTCCACTGAGATAAATTCATTAGGAGAAATCAGTTCGTGGAACTGAAGGACCACTTGCTAAGGCCCCATCTTGGCTTGAAGAATCTTAATTTCTCAACGGCAGTCAAGTCAGCCTCGACTGATAACATTGGCTGCAGAGATTCATGGGAAGGTAACTGAAAGTAACAAGATTCACAAACGTTCTGCTCAGTCTTATCTTTCTTATTTAGACGTTCGTTTATCTATCAGGTTTAGAAGTGGTTGCAAAAATGCATGGAAATTCACCTGGACCGAATCTTTTATATACAAATGCATTACGTTCTATCTATAAATTCTTAGAATAACATTGTGTCAGTTTCTAAAGGGGAAAAAAGAATTTCATTCTTTATTGAGCTTTTAAAAAGCTCAAATTCTCATAGCTGTTGTTATGAAATTTCTGGTGAGAAAATGATAAGAAAGCATAAGCATGTACAAAAGAAGCAATAGACCTTTACACTCATAATTCTTATATGTCACAGTTTGTTAGAGAAAGATTTTGCATCTTCAGAAACTTTAAAAATATAAAAAAGGCATAAACTAGGGCTTCTCATGAGCGTCTCTCTCTCTCTCTCTCTCTCTCTCTCTCTCTCTCTCTCTCTCACCTAGGTGGTAGATGGCCATTGACTTTGTATGTATCGTAAGCATTTCCCACATACGGATTGTAGGCCTTCAAACCACAAACATTTAGTCTCTCCATCTCACACATAACAGTTGACTACTCGTAACTCACGAGACTTATTACCTCGTTAGTCTAGATTTTTCCTACTGTGAGCGCTACACGTTAGCCTTGCTTCGAGGCAAAATCTCACAGTGAGCACTTACAATAAGTAAGTACTCTACCCCTTCACTCATTTCTGGTTTATTGACTCCTGATCCTTTCTCACTTCTCTCAGACCCAGTCATCATCTAAGTTCCAATTCTCATATACAGAAAGCTCCCGATTTCCTCTCCCCTCATTGACTAAGAAATTTAGGATCCATAGACAATGAAAGAAATGAAAAATGTGATGGCTAAGCCGTCGACCGCTATCTTCAGTCAGCCATCTGCTACGAAGAGAGGTCCAGAGGACTGGAAATTTGCTAAATACTCAATATTCAAAATAGGTAACAGGTTCCTGCTCTGAAACTATGGCCCAATTAGCTTTACGTCTTTAGTTGGAAAATTTATGAAAACAGCATTCGAGACAAGATAGTAAATCATCAAGAGGAATACCACTTAAGAAATGATTTTCGGCATGGTTTTCGACGAAATGGTTTATGTCTGACAAATCTGAATAATGTCTCTTTTTACGTAAACAACCTGTATGATAATAAAAACATCCGACAAAGCTTTGTATCAAAGATTACTAACAAAGTTAATTCATATGGTACAGATAGGGCTGTACTTAGGTGGTTGAAAAAACTTGCCTTAAATAAAGTGCAGTGATTAATAGTACAGTCTCAGAATGGTTACACGTAACAAGTGGTGTGCTGCAGGGATCTATCTTAGGACCGGTTTTCCTTCAAGTGTATATATTTAATGATAATTGTTATGGACTACGTTGTCAGATATCAAAACTCGCAAGCGATGTAAGCTAGGTTATAAATAAATCTACAACAGAAAGTGAGTCTACAGCTTTACACTGACGTAGACAAATTGATGGACTGGGCTCACAAGTGGTAAATGAAGTCTATCAGTAAGTAAAAAGTTTTATACATCGGTATTAAAATCTAGAAGGCAAGCTACCCTGTGAATTTCGTTGAGCTACGAAAGGGAGGGGAAGAAAAGGAATTGGGAGTAACAATCTCTGGTGACCTAAAGCCTGACCTAAAGCCAAGTAAGAAGTACATAGAAGCAGTGAAAAGGACGAACAGAATTTCTGGATTCATGGATAAGACTCGAATTTACGTATAAGGAAATATGCCACACTTTTTACAATACTGCGTTTAGTTTCGGTCACCCTACCAGAAAAATGACACAGGTATATGGGAAGAAGTACGGTGGCGAACTGCCAAGATGATTCCTGGATTGAGAAACAAATTTTAAGACAGCCGACATAAACGTACTTAACCTAAAAAAACAGAATGTTAAGAGGTGATCTACAACAGGTATTTGGAACTACCAAATGCTTTGATAATCTAGATCTAAGAAGCCACTTTAGACTAAGTTCGTTTGATTTCACCCGTGGTAATGGATACAAACTCGTGGGCAAACGTTTTACTTCGAATGAAGCGAAGTACTTTTTCTCCAACATGATTTACCGCACCGGGCAGTTGTAAACAACACCAGAGGTACATTTACGGACAGAACTGATAAATACTTCGCTTCAAGTCCACGACGGACATCATTAACGCCTCCTTAGGTACAGGAAACGTTTACGAGCATTTCCACATTAATCTTCGAGTTTCTGACCTCTTCCTCCATCACCAACAGCTCCGCAAAGGACTCTATTCAGGTCTTTTGCTGTCTGAATCGCACCGTAATTTCCTTGGGTTACTGTCCTTCAGCAGATAAGCTCGTCATAGACCATCAGATCTTGCGCTATCTGTCCTTCCCCATGTTCTCGTATGTACTCTTCTGTCAACTCGCTCTCCTCGCATGTGCTTATCTTTCGGGTGTTCCTTCAGCTACTCCCTCGTGCGTCACACCCAACTCTCTTACTTGGGTACGAACAGATAATTGCTCCCTCTCGTGTTATGATTTTAGTCATATTCTTTATTCTCTTTTCAGGTATATCGTGTACTGCTGTTAACCTCACATACGTCGGGGGAGATTAGAGCTCTCACTGCCCTCCCCCCATCAAAGAGGGAGGGATGGTAGAGAGAGAGAGAGAGAGAGAGAGAGAGAGAGAGAGAGAGAGAGAGAGAGAGAGAGAGAGAGAGAGA
>JAYMFT010060061.1:0-14945 GCA_038088735.1 Panulirus argus | reverse complement strand
TACTTAAAAGAGAAAGAGAGAGAGAGAGAGAGAGAGAGAGAGAGAGATTTGATTTCTTTACTATAAAGATTATGGTCTTCTAACACGGTATACATTCAAGGAAATATCACCAACAATAATGCCAGCAGGCGATGGAAAATAAACTGGATACCACAAAGGATCTCTCTCTCTCTCTCTCTCTCTCTCTCTCTCTCTCTCTCTCTCTCTCTCTCTCTCTCTCTGTGTGTGTGTGTGTGTGTGTGTGTGTGTGTGTGTGTGTGTGTGTGTGTGTGTGTACTCAGTCCTCCGTAAAATGCTAAATATTTCATGCACCATAAAAGCCGAGCTTTTGGTCTCGCTCACGACCCCCACCCGAAAAAAGAAAGACAGAATAAATTCTCCCCACTGGATCCAAACTGTTTGTTCACCATCGAGAGCGGGATTTAAGGCACTGAAATGATAATCTGCAAAAACCCCGGATGAAAACGCGGGACGTCATATCAAACTCAGTTAATTTCCCTCTGGTGCGCTATTAGTGATGGTCCGTCACTGTGGCGGAGGCCTTTGAAATAGTCCTATTGCGTCCCTTCATTGCCATTAACGTGCTAAGTTTTCCGGAGTTTAAAACTGGGTTTGATCGCACGCGCACCGACGTAAATGGTCATTGCCATTTCTTTTCACTCTATTTTTCGTCGGAACGCAAGTTCAGTTGTCTTGACCGTGTCCTTTGATGCGCCTTCACGGCTTCACTGCATTTTGCATATCCTCTTGCGATACGAAGCTGTTCTTTATATGCAGACTAAGTCTTTGAGATTTTGAAGAGTATTGGATTTCATATTGTAACCCAGGGACACTTCTCTTTTCATTTCACGGGGGCTCTTGTGGCTCTAAGGCTGCTCTACAATCATCAGCAGGGCATTGATGGACTCCTATGGAGTGAGAGATTCCTCGACGGGGCTATACTCCTTTCGCCAGCATGAGGTTACACCGCGAAAGAATTTTGACGCAGACTTAAAGCTGAAGAAACCACATAAAAGGAGTCCTGGTTTTATATATATATATATATATATATATATTTTCATATATATAAAAGCAAAAGCACTACATCGTTACATTCATAACAAATAACAACAAATATATACAAACATGTAAAGACAATACAACAATAATAACAACAACAACACCTATAGATACAACGCTTCTGCAGTCACTCCTGTGTATAATACAGCTGTATTCTCATTCGTCTGTACAACCATCTGACTGGTAATGGTTTGTAGAGAATAAAGTAAGAAAATGTATAATACTTAAGAATGAATTCCGATCCCGCAGTCTGAGAAATCCATTTCAAGTTTTTATCTTCCTTAATCGAAGTGGTTGTAAGTCTATACTTCCAGAAATCTTACTCCAGAATAACTAGCATGATACCAGTGGAATGAAGATATCTTGCTGGTAGTTATCGGAGCCCACGAAGCTGCCCAGTGAGTCAAAAGTATTTAACGTGAAGTGGAACGGATTTCTGCTCAATAATGATCATGTTAATCACGATGGCGAGGAGTTTGACCACTAGCAACGTGATTAATCAAACATAATCTCATTCCCTGAATAATGAAGGGGTGAAGGAATGAGTTATTTAAAGCGAGGAACATTCAATTCTATCGACAACTAACTGTCTGTGAGCCATGTTCTATCCGTTCCCCTGTCCAACAGAGTCAAAATCACAGACTATTCCCTACTGGCCACCCAACTTTATACATATCTCTAACCACACCAAACCCAAGCTTTAAGTTTAGCCAAGACTGTGATAAAGCCAGCTTTACGCGAAGTCAATCGACAGCCATGTTTAAGTCTAGGAATGAATTACGTAGGCAATAAGCTAGTTTACAGAGTTCCATGTCTCTTTTAAAGGTATGTCTTCAGTGCATTCATGTCCTCATCAAGTTCACGCTACTATCACTTCGTAAATTACGTTCTCACTCTTAAATCAGTCTATCCATTCGATCACATTGATCTTGAACTCAATCTCACTTGATTGCAACAAAAGGTCGATTGCCATCGACGTATCTTTCTTAAACGTACTTGTAGTAAATCTATTGGTAATGATATGCAATAAATTATACAATAGGTCGTTTGAAAACTTCCCAGGAATGCGATTTACTCTGAAGTCTCCAAGAGTTGTGATTCGCAAGGCTGGAGTCACTGAACGATTGAACACACTGAATAACATCGGTGAACAGGACTGTTAAACGGTAAAGTAAGATGTACGCTGATGAACAAGATCGTTCAGGAAGCCTGGATGAACGAGACATAGATGTGAACTTCTGTGAACAAAAAATGAAACTCGTTTTATTTCTTCTCAATATTTTTGCATTACTTTCAGGAGTTAAAAAACATTTTGATATTTTCTACTGGTTCAGGTTAGATTAAAGTTGCAAATAAGAACATCTATTGCTAACCCGTTGAAGATGATTCACGATCTTCTATGACCTTTCAGTTTGCAGTCTCCATGTCAGTCCATGACAGATGAAAAGAAATATATTTCGAGCCTATCCGAGCTATGGCAAAATCTATCTCAGAATCTATTTCAGCGGGATTGTCTACTTCATAGAAAGATATACCACCAGCTTCAAAATTTCCATTTGCACTTAGCCTACCTATAGCACCCCCCTTCAGGCACACGTATATGTATGTATATGTACCGCAATAGATGAGATAAAAGATCGTCTATCGAGAGTCTGTCTACTTGAGATAGACGCCTGGCTTGCTGTACGTCTTGTGGAGCTTGTCAAAGGGCGACGGGTTGTAAGGGGAGTGGAAAATAAACAAGTTCGACGGCCGGCCATTGAAGACCCAAGACCCAGGCAGCCAGGTGATGGGGCTCGGCGTCTTCGGCGGAGATGGCTTGAGGGGCTTCGCCGTCCCCGTCGTCGCTGTAGTAGGGGCGGGAGTCGTCGTAGACGGTGCGACTGTAGTGGTCGTAGTAGTCGTCGTCGTCTTGCTGGTCGTCGTGGCGACGGCGGGAGCCTTGAAGTGGAATATGCTGGACGGTTTGCCGTTGCTGATGAAGTTGACATCCGGCCTGAGGAAGTTGAAGTTGTTGGTGTTCGGGGAGACGTAGCCGAGGCCGGGCATGTAGACGTAAGGAGCCGGGGGGAGCCGGATGTAGTAGATGGGCGAGTTGGTCACGGGTTGCGGCGTCTGTGTCGGGTGGAAAGGGAAGATATGTTTAGGGTTATGATGGCCCGGTCTGGTAGGAAGTTTGTGGTCAGTGAATGGTGTGTGTACGTGCGTCCGTGTGTATGTGTGTGTGTGTGTGTGTGTGCGTGTGTGTTTACAGAACACCTTTCTTAAATACACATATCATTCTGCTATTTAAAACCTTTATACATTATATACATAACAATTCTCTACGTGCATTACTACTGAATTGACTTATTAAATTTCACATTTTTCTCCCGTAAATATGAAAATCAGTGTTTTAGATATATAAATATTCCATCTGATATAATTATGTAGTTTCTTTTATAGAAAACATTGTTATTTACAAAGATAATGTTAAAGACTACGTTTGGAAGTAACTAACTTATGTGACTTCAAAAACAGAGAAAATCTAAAAGTGGTTCTAAGAATAAACTAAAAGAAAAGTACACAAAAGAAAATCCGATCCTAAAAGAACGTCTGTCTAAGCTGAAAGTCTGACCTTTAGTTTAGTCGGCGTTTCCTTCTCGGCCACCTTCTTCACCGCCTCCTTCAGGGCATTACTGGTAGTCTTGTGGGAGGAGGAGGTGCCCAGGAGAGTGCCCCTGACGCCGCGCCTCGAGGCTGGGAAGAGCTGGCCCAAGGAAAAAGCTCCTGTGCTCCTGAAGGCGAATCCTACAAGCACCATCAGCACCAGCAGCAGCGTCGCTAGCCTGTGGAAGGAAAACAAATAAGCGAAAAGATACTAGCGAGAGATACACATACGTACATGCTCACCATATATATGTATAACACGGATATGTATATTCAGACCCATGAATATCTACAGTAAAATGTAGTTGATACATTCCTAGCTTCTAGTAATCATGAATCCTTAAATCCATACACATAAATGTTGAAATATACCGACATTAAGAATATGTAAAGGGTCCCATACAAAGATTCATGTCCAAATGTACTTATACCTTTCTAATGACATTATAGGAATGTTAATTCTCTTTGTCATGTTCTCAATAAACACATATGGCAGCTTGACATAGGATAATCACGGGAACATCAGAGTACTGCAAAATTCATGAGAAGTAAGTCTTCGAAAAGCATTTGGAAGGAAATGAGGCAAAGAGACACATGAACAAATAATAATAATAATGATGATAATAATAATAATAACGATAATAATAATAACAATAATAATAATAACAATAATAATATTAATAATGATAATGATAATAATAAAAATAATAGTAATAATAATAACAATAATAATAATAATAATAATAATAATAATAATAATAATAATAATGATAATGATGATAACAGTAGTACGACAAAGAAGATGAAAAAGAGAAAGAGGATGATAATCATAAAGAACTCATCACCCAAAACATTGCCTTGCAGGACGCCGTCACGACACACACCAATTGAGAGTTAAGGAGCTGGAATTCAAGCAACAAAGCCCCGCGCCGAGAATTAATGGCACGCCATCGAGATGAAGGCGCGAGTCAATAGCCCGATTAGAGTGAAGTATGTCTGGATGATCCCTAACCATGAGAATCCCAGGAGAATATACTGGGGTAAATACAGAGACGGTGTCAGTTAGCTATATTCTTTATCGAATAAAAAGACTATTACGCAGCGCCTAATGATACCTGCACTTTTATCATGGCTTGCTGACTTTTCCTTCAGATATGCACTCTCGCCTCTGCAACTTAGTCTGCAATAGCCATCATTACAGCTACTCCACTCGGTTGATGACTTACAACTTCAACGGCCATGGCTGATACTGCTTTCGTTATCTCACCACAGCTACCGCAATCAGTACTGCTGCTACCACCGCCGCCACCACGGTGGTTGCTGCAATTTCCGGGAGCTGTCGTGTTAATTGAGTCGCTTGCTGATAAGACTGGTGTGAAGATTAATGAAAGAGATGAAGCAAATGACTAGAACTCATGACAGGGAAATCAGAACCTAAACGAGTCTTCGACAGACCCTCCTACTGCCTTCTCAAAAGAAAGATGAAAGAAAGTATGAGAGAACGAAAGATAGAAAGAAGAAAGTCCTCTCTGTCCCATCCTGAGAGCCAAACACAAAACCCACAAATCACCACTGGTACAAAAAACTCCTCAAGGAGTCATTAGGAAAACAGTCCCTCCTTGCCAAGCCAGAGACAACGCTGTCTTCATCATCCAAGGCATTGAAGGACCTACGGCATCTGAAGCCATCGATCATAAAGTCAACACACACACCCGAGCTGAGATGAGAAATCTGCTAATCCGACGCTCAAAGGATTTCATAATGAGTTTTTCAATCTGTTTACAGTTTGGACTGTACACGATAACCACAGTACAGTTGATTTTGAATGGACCAAACTGCTTTAGCAGGTCTGGCGATACGTGTTAAATAGACCTTTGAAAAGCTTCAGCTTTTTAAGGCGTTTGGTTGTTGGGAACAGGTTAAAGACGTCGATGATTATGCTTTTCTTCACTCTCATCTGACGGCAAATGCTATTCAAACCCACGGAAGGGGTCGGACTCCTCAAAACAAAACAAAGAAAACAAAAAACAAAAACGCATCGGTCCACGGCGATGGCTTTGTGGCGTCGGATCCTCCGACGTGACCCCCTGCTGCCCGTGTGTGTCGGAGGACCCGCTGAAGGCCCTCGCTGATGGCTTAATTACTTGAGTTATCGAAGACCCTTCGAAGCTCTGGGTGATTTGATCATAATCATTAATAATCATCACGTCCACACAGCTGATTGATATTTATGAATCGATTACCTGAACGTGTGTGTGTGTGTGTGTGTGTGTGTGTGTGTGTGTGTGTGTGTGTGTGTGTGTGTGTGTGTCTTCTGACGAAGATATTCCTGTGAGTCTTTTTCTCATTATGGGGGAGGAGCTGAGCCCTCATCTTTTCCTCCTGTCATCCTTCCTTCCTCTGGCAAAACTCTCATGCTTATGTTCGGTGAAGGGAAGCTGGCAAGGGTGTTTTTAACCACTCTGCAACACTGATCCTGCCACCGAGGGTTTACAAGAGGATTGTCTTCACTTAAAAAGTCGTGAACCAGAAATTTATATCATCCTAAACATCACTGTAGGAGACAAAGAACATCAGTGATCTTAATGTTAAGTTCATTACATACAAGAGACTGAAAGAAGGGTTACTGGAGACTGCTGTAGAGAAAGACGATGATTGTAGAGTGTAGAGACATATGGTGTAATGTTATATATGCATGTGGTTAGTATATAATGTATTTCTTTGATATGCTTCTCAATTACATATATAAATAGCTTCTCACCTGTGTGAACTCCACTCTCACGTTAAGCTTTCCACTCACAATAAAGATAATGATCATGATTATCTTATCCAGACTTGACTTTAATGAGTATCAATACAGAGTCAACAATTTCTGCATTTCACCTTTATGAAAGTTACGTAAAATCATTTGCATAAATCAGCATACAGAATGTGTATAATGAATGTGAATTCTATGATAACTGTCAAATGTTACACATAATCTTATAAACCGACTGTGTTTACCTTAGACTGACAGACTGATAGATAAAGATGTTATCTTAATGTTATAATCGCAGTTATCAAATTCATTTATCATGTTGAATGTAAAAGGCTAAAAAGGAAAACGTGACCTGAAATGTGCGAAAGAATGTTAACCACTGTCTCTGAATATTTGCAAAAAAGACATTACCTTTTAAAGAAAATAATCTATCAAAGCTGACCTCAATATGCCCCTAGCTATAAATGTATAATGGAAATCTAAAATGAAAGACTGGAATACCTGATGGAAACATCTAGCGTAAGAGATCTTTATCTCTGCTGAAAAAAATCTATATTTTACAGTCATTATTCTATCATTCTGCGATTCGATTCACTTTATAGAACATCTTTCACGCAAAATCTGAAAAGCTTTCGAATTTTACGGTGGATTAAAGATTAGATACAGATCATGGCGGCTTATAAGGCTACCCTGGCTAAAGGTGTTTATCTGAGCCTGAAATTAAGATTCTTGACCTTATGAATCGTTTTTGTTCGTGTGTTTGTACAATTATCTATTTGCACTGCACAGTGTGTGTGTGTGTGTGTGTGTGCTTATATGTATTCGTATTTACATAAGCCTGTTCGTGTACACGGATCTGTTTACGATGTGCATTCCTCTTTACACGGAAGAGTACGTGATTGAGGAACACAATGCCAGGCAGGGATAATCTTCACAGTAACAATGGACTCAAGGATAACACCGCTGACATATGGCAACTTTCTCTCCAGCCCTCAGGCGGTGAAAGAATGAGTCGCTTGCACTTGATGCCCAAGTAATCTTCAAGCGGGATCACCCACAACACAAACAACATATGTCGCTCGAAAACCAAACGTGTGAACTCGTCTGTTGCATGACATGTAAACTCAGGAAGACCTATTGTCTTATGGTATGGGTACCAGTGTTCGTTATATTTTGTTTTATGTTAGCTTTTACTCTTATTCATTGGGTGTGGTTCGTTACGCTCTCTCAACTAACGAACCACAAGACACTGACCTTTCAAATTCAGACCTCAAGGCTTTAGATGCCCCTACCGTTAAGGGATCTATTTCTTGCTTCATGTACCTCTCGTGGATGATTCTTCTCCCTCCTGCCTGAGGCCAAGTCATGCTATATTACCTCTGAACCTGCTGACATGAACCTTACAGAGAGATAAGATTCGAGACAGACACTGGGAAACCCTCTACAAAGTAATTGCAATAGGAATTCGAATTCAACAAACTTTGCAATATGAGTTAAATTCACCAGTCGTCAGTGTGGTTATGCGCATTTAAGCACGAAGCTTCTGTAGATGATTAGGTAAAACTTACACATCATTACGACGAATTTAATTCAGATCAGAGTGAATATTTGAATTAGAATATATTTTTGTAACGAAAGATGATATTGGAGGTAATATCTGTTAGAAAATATATGATTTCTTAGCCAACTATGACCAGATATGTTATGTATGACATCATTCACTTTATACAGTGTCCATAACCCCAGCCCAGCTGGCTGAAATAATAAGATATCGTTTCTGAAATCATCTCTAAATCTGGATAGGACTCCTATCTATCTACCAGCACCACTATTACCTTCGCCTCACCATCGAAGCCTCCTCCCCTCGAGCCGTCTTCCCTCGGTAATGGTGATTAGCATCATTAATCACCCTGACTGGCCTGTCATTATTCACGAATCATCGCCTGCCTCATCACCTCCTGATGTATTCGGATATCATCGGACAAGCGAGTTGGGTGTTGGAGATCCTCCGAGCGATCGTTTCTGAGGTGGATTATGGGAACGTTTATCAACTGAAGAGCGATTGGGATTGGTCAGACCGTCTGAGCGGGTTGGATTATAGGAACAATTACAGTTAATTGTAAATCTGTTCGAGAGTTCGCATCTCAGAGCCAGGTGATATGAAGAGAGTTCATCATCGTCAGGAAGAACCTACAGTCCCCCCCACCAGCAAGTGGGACTTGGCTTATGGAGGAGAACTTTCTTTTTAAAAGAGCCTACGGTTTTTTTTTTTTTCTATCACGAGAAAAGCTTCCAGACATAATGAGTGATTCCAGGAAGCGAGTGAGAGACATTTTGCCGGAGGCTAAGTCGGTCGGATGAGAATAAGGAGCGAAGGGGCGATGGAGGTTTTGAACGACTCTCTCTCTCTCTCTCTCTCTCTCTCTCTCTCTCTCTCTCTGTGTGTGTGTGTGTGTGTGTGTGTGTGTTGTAAGGCAAGCCTCGTTCATGAACCTTGAAGCCTTATCATCCCAGTCTTCAGGTAGACACACAAGATCCAAAAGTGACCGATCCAGTGGCTGATCCACACAGAGATCTTTCATGTCTGCTTCCACCAATCCCTCCACACACGCACACACGTCCACACCCTGTGCTGTCTCTCCTTTCTACCTATCCCCGTCCACGCCAGCTGGGTATCATCTATTCATCTCATTCTCTCCCATCCGCTGAGACCCCACCCTGATCTATCACATCCGAATCTCTTATATCAAAGACTTCTCAGTTTAATTCGGTTGGCATTCATACCACAACATTTTTCATTAGCCACTGTAAAAAAGAAATTATCATTTTTTTCTTACTCTCAGCAGACGAGAGCAGATGTCGCCCCATCACTCTGCTTCCTCAACCCAGAAGAGATGACTCCACTGCACTGATGCTTTATGCATCACTCTGTGTGACGCAAGAGCCACTCTTTATCATTCCATCGTGAATTCTTAGAGAAATGATCTCGAGGCAGTTATGTTAAAATGTCTAAAGTATCACTTCTCTGTTTTGTTCGTCTGCGTTGATTCTTTCTCGTTCTTGTCGGGATGAGGGCATCACAGAAAGTAGGAGCCTTGACTTAATATCTGTCAAAACACTCACCTTATCTACACACGGAGGGCTTTCGAAGCATGATAATTTGTGTTGCTGACAAAGATTTTGCACTAAGTGTCTTTACAAAATGCAGTTTGATTGTTATAAAGAATTAGCAGTTTACAATATACTTTTTCTGGACAGCCAATCACCTCTGTATTCTTAATACACCAGCCTCAACACGGAGCTCATCGAGTACTAACCCTAAATCAGTTCAGTTTCAGTTTACGTAACATAATCAAAGATCTTGCGCAGATCTTCCAAGCCTACGTCGATGGGAGGCTACCCGCGTGTGTATCTTTCCCCGTCGAAACAGGATCAACATTTGCCCAGTTAGAGATGTGTTTGGCCGTGAATTAAGAGAGATTCGAGCAGAACAATGGCCCGTAGGCCCGCTCCTTTGATGAGGCCACAGTTCCAGCCGCAGGGGGCGGGGGATGTCCGCATCAACACACTGATAACAAGTCTTTTGAAAATACTCCTTTTTCATGAGTCTATTGCCAGGACATCCTCAAGCCCTCCCATCTTAGGGCTACGTAAACACTGACTGAATAGTTTTTCCCCTCATGGTAAACACCAACACCAGACTCACTAATGAAGACGTACCGAGCTGTGGATAGCCTCTGAATGACCCAGGATAAGACGAGGGAAAGGAGAGAGGTTCTTCTCCAAGCTTGATAGGATTCCTGGCTGGAGGCACGTTCTGTAAGCATCCTCGTGGCACTAAATAAGGACAGGTTGTGCCGAATGCTGGTGACCCCACATCGCCCCAGCCTCTCTAGGCTTGGTGTCTTAATTGCCAGTCTTCCTCTGCTCAATTTCCTGCTCAGTTTCACAAATTTCGTCATTCAAGGGCTAACTATTCGCCCTCAGGAATCTAATTCATCTTCCAAACTTTTATTCTCTTCAAATCTATCGGGAAGAATGATAATTCCATAATGTCCTGGATCTCCTCTACTCTCCTCAGCTGCAGGATCAGTGTCATGGCTGACGGATCCTTCTGGTTTTCCTCAGTGCTCTGGTGGTGGTCTAGGACTCTGCTCTTCCTCCTTCCCTCTGTGTCCTACGAGTCATCAACGTCTTCACAATAATGGTAAGCCATATAAACTCATACCCAGCGGCACCAAGCGTCTCTCTATTTAGTTCATCTCAACGTACTTCCATTCCTCTTTCTCTAAGCCTCAAAGATGTCACGTCCACTTTCAGTTTTGCCTCACGGCTAATGCACACCTGCAGAAGCTGTGATCCTATTACACTCAGTGCTTCAGCAAGTCATGTATCAATCGTCTCTCTGAAACGCGAAAGTTATGAACCATCTCCAATTTTCAACAATATATCATTTGTAGTTTTCTTTTTTTTTTTTCCTACCACACCAGCATACCCGGATGCAACGTAAACCACAATCTCTCTTGAGTCATCTAATCTCTGAACTTATCAAAAACGCATTTGGAATTAATCTTTTCCGTGGTCTTATCTTGCTCACACCTCCGTCTCATCCTTCCAATCTCTCTCCCTCTGCTAAGACCACGTTCCCCGTCGCGTCTGGGTGAAGAGCACCCCTAGTCTCCGTTAATCCCTCTTGACAAAAGTCTGCCTTAAAGCTATGAGCGTCTTTATCAACGATATTAATTCTTGCTTCCCTCACGTCTCCTCTTTCCCATCCAGTGAAGTTTGGTGTAAATTCTTTCTTTTCCTAGGCAATGTCTCGCCCTCAGACTTGCTCGGAGGTCAGTCCTCTCATTCACTCCCTCTCATAAAAGGGTCACTCCTCTGTCATCCTCTGATGATGCTTCTCCTTCACTTCTTCCTCTCATACATTCACACTTCCTCATTCGGTTTCCTTACCCCCTATCCTCCCCTTCTCCCTCAGCCTCCACCACCCCACTCCAACGCAACAACGTGAGGCGGGACAGCTGCACACTCTGTGGCTTACCCTCCCGGTGTTTACTGTGAGTCAACACATTGTGGTATACCCCCTTCCTCCTCCACCCTTTTGCCTTGTCTTGCCCAACCGCCTCTCCTCGCCTCCCTCCCCCCCTCCCTTTACCCACCTCCCTTCCTCACCCACCTCCTCTCTTCACTACTCACCACTTCCCTTCTTCTTTACTCATCATCCTCGACCCCTCTACACTTGGGCCTCTCTCCCCCCCACCCTCTGTTCTTTCTCTTCTTCCCGCCTCTTGCTTCCTGTCTGGGGTTTATCAAACTCTTTCTCTTACTGTCTTTTCATTCAGGGTTTCATCACGTTGCTATTCTTATTTTCTTTAGCCTTTATCCTTTCTCTCTAATCTCTCTTTCTCTCTCTCTCCACTCCTATTTTTCTTTCCCTCTCATCTTAACCACGTCCTTCGGGAGACAATGCAATTCCGTAAACAGTCAAATGTCCAGAAACAACTCTTTGACTCGAGAAGAGAAAAAAATAGTCAACGAACTACACATCCTTGAAAAATGGAAAGGAAGCGAATGTGGAAGAGGGACGATCAAGCAGAATGGACCAAGGAAGCACAAAAGCTTGACCTAAGGTCCAGGTGACCTTTCTGAAGCAGCGCTGGTGTCATCAGTGCCAGTTCGTGATGGATATACAAAGTCTACACATTTACCAGTAACTCCTGTGATGTGCCGGCGTGAGACAAAGATAATGCTGAATAACTGCCTTGCAGGTGAAATCTCATTTATATATATATATATATATCAGAAGTTATTTTAGATATAGATATTGTAGGAAATCATATTAAATTCAGGGAGATATACTGAAAAGCTTTACCACAAGGTCAGACCAAAGCTGCCAGTCACCGCGGTAGAGATGACTTGCTCTCAACCGTACTCCAAAAACTTTATAAAATTGGGAAAAAAAATAAGATTAGTTGCATTTAGAGGCCGTGCATGACCCGGACGGAGTGAAGAGGTCAAGAGAGGTTGTCGACTGTCAGTGGCACGCTTCATTTGGGGTCACACGGCGAGACTTCTGACACCGTAACATAGGTTGGTCTCTTGCTTCGATCTCTAAGAGCAACGCTGAAGAACAAAGAACAATATTGCAGTACATAAACAAAGCTGGCCATTATATATATATATATTTTTGGGCGTACACTTGTTTATAATTTTTCTTTTCTCGTCTTTAAATGAGAATCAGACTTTCAGAACCATTTCATGAATATCATGGTCGTCCCCCACCACATTCTCATGAATTCACTGAAGTTTTTACCTTTCAGAATAGACTTGTCTCTCTCTCTCTCTCTCTCTCTCTCTCTCTCTCTCTCTCTCTCTCTCTCTCTCTCCCCACACACTTTGTGTCT
The DNA here is from genome assembly GCA_038088735.1 of Panulirus argus. Lineage (NCBI taxonomy): Eukaryota > Metazoa > Arthropoda > Malacostraca > Decapoda > Palinuridae > Panulirus > Panulirus argus. The sequence goes on along the minus strand of JAYMFT010060061.1, from coordinate 2,069 downwards.
ACAGGACATGAGGTCTAAGGGCGTCCTCTACAGCAGATCTGCCTCAAGACTACATAGGAAGGCAGAACTGCTGGTTGTGTGTAGCTGGCCAATCTTGTAACACCATAACATTAAGTTAGTCACACATGCAGCATGACAGACACTTTCAGTATCCGTGGTGAGGTTTCTACTTCCAGTAATGTAAAGATCTAAACACCCATAAAACTGCTAATTTCACTCTTCAACTATTCCTCAAATGAGAATGGATGTTGAGATTCCTCTTTCCTTCTTTCACACTGTTGACGTGAAAGACGCAACGTTCGTGGGCATCTTTTTTTTCTTTTTAAGAAATCCTGCGATGAATTCCTCGACTACTTAGAAACAGATGATGCTCAAACTCGGCTTTGCTTCACTGGAAACCTAACAAGAGCGCTCGGGGAACGTGCCGGGGCGAACGTGCTGAGAGAGAGAGAGAGAGAGAGACCAAGAGCTCAGTCAGACTGTATAACCAGGGAGGCAAATATCTACATACAAACAAGACGTCAGTTCCTGGATCAGGCCAGACGTCTGTAGGGGGTGCGACGTCGCCTCCGGCGGACTCACGCAGGAGGAGGAGGAAGAAGAGGTTCTCCTCCTCCTTCTGCTGTATGGGTGTGCAAGACGTGCTACCTCTACTGCTACTGCTACTGCTGCTGCTGTAGCTGTCACTAGCGAAGTACAAACCTCTCTCTCTCAGGTGAAGCTAATTTTCCTTCGTATTTTTCTCTCGTTCGCATTTTCTATCGTATTTCTTTACAACGTTCCGTATTGTTGGAAGGTCAGACCTGACTCACCAGCAGTGTGTGTGTGTGTGTGTGTGTGTCAAAAGCTACTGGGGTTACACTCGTCTTCTTTTTTATTGTGTGTCTCAAATTAAGAAAGTTTCCGGGTTCTGAACACGATGCCATCAGGCGACGATTTGGAGTACAGGTGTTACGACATTTGTCATAGTCTGTTGGAACTACGTATAACATCTTTGTAACAGAATCTCTCACTGATTTTTGCTCCAGTTAAACTTTCCACCTCAGCTCCGGTATCAGTAGAATTATTTGCTTCATTAATTTCATGTCCGGTGATTCCATGATGAGAGTTTTTCATATTTTAATAAATAACTGAATCGAAAGCAGCGCTAACCAACCACAGCCGAGCCTCACAGGCTATCCCATGGTGTACCATGGCTCCTTCATATACCCTGGTTCAGTCTTCTATGACCCCCCTTTAGGATTCCATTGTTCCCTCCGATACCTCGTCCTCTCCCACAAACCTAAAGCTACTTCCAGGTATTCCCCTTTCGCCAGACTTGCACTCAAACCATTCCGTCTCTTCCTCATGCTGCACCCCATTACTTTTTTCCACATTTATTACTAACTTTCTCGCTTCTCACAGTCCCACATTTGACACAAGCTTTTTAAAGAGTTTCTCCCTCATTTTCATAACACTCTGAGTAACCACTTGGTGAAAGAAAAAAAAAAACCTCCCTCTGACATTTCTGAGACAGTAAAAATAACTCTCTAGATACGACGACTGTGAAAAGTGATGGACAATACTGTACTCCTTAGGAACACGAGTGAACACTGTCGAACACCGTTCAACTCTCAAGACTCGGGGGCGAGCACAGATCACTGAGTGGAGCCTCGAAGCACCATAGTGAGGAAGCGAAACCAATCAGAACTAGAAATGTAGAGGCGCACCACATGAAAAGTGACAGAAATGTACCATCGTTTCGCTTGGGATTCAAAACAAAATCATTTCAAGTCTCAAACGCCTCGGATTCTCTTCTCACCTACTCTAGAAACTCGTATTCATTAAAGGGAAAGTGGTGAAGTGGTTCTCACATGCACGAACATCACTCCTGGGCTTTCAGAGTGACAGCTGCTTCCCATAAACGGTAAGAAAATAACGTAATCAGTTTTCTCAAATGCATATGACCGTCGAAGCCAGCATGCCTTACTGACCATGGTATGAATTCGTAAAACGCTTATATATATATATATATATATATATATATATATATATATATATATATATCCCAAGTGGTTTTCTCTCGCGAA
>JAYMFT010060050.1:0-14945 GCA_038088735.1 Panulirus argus | reverse complement strand
TCTTTTTTTTTTTTTTTTTTTTTTTTTTTTTTTTTTTTTTTTTTTAAAGGCTGATGATAGGAATTATGGGTATGTTCTTTCATCTGGTGATGTCAGCCTTTGTCTAAAATTAACCAAACATTATTTGAATATGAGGGAGAGTTATTTGCATGTGGAAGCTCTGTACTTATCCTGTCTTTTGCACAAGTGGTTACCACTTATTCTTGCTGCACCGTGTGTTGCCACTTTCTACAATATATAGTATCCAGAATAAGCAGAAAATATATTCACTGTGTACGATATCAAGCCTTCACTGAAGCAATTCAGAAAATTTACAGACCACAGTGAAGTAAGTTTTTAAGTTACAATGGCTCTTTCTTTTTGACATTTGGTTGATTCAAGATAAATATTGACGTCACTATTTGAAAGATCACACCCAGAAATCTATCAATCATTTTTTTCATAACCAAAATTTTTTTGCATTTGAAGATTATCTATGAATTACTGATCTTGAAAAATACCATCTTTAGATTTTAGGCAAATATTTTTGTACCTTACCAGAAAACTTCTAACTGTTTTACAGTGTTTTTAATTTAGACACACACACACACACACACATGCACAAAGTAGAAAGTGCAAGTTTCATTGCATCAAGCTGTAATGATGTCCATTTATACAGAAAATTGAATATATCAGCAATCTTTCCATGTCCTAGCTACTGCACAAAGCAAAAACTATTTAAAATTATATTTTCTTTCCAGTCATCATTACCCATCTCTACTACAATCATGTGGCTAACAGCCACTTAGTTGGAGCAAGATCATCTGCTTTGTAAATGTCTACTATGAAACTCAAAATAGAATGTGGGTTAATAAGATAAATCTTAGGAATGTGTTGGAACCAATATTTCAAGTTCTGGCCAGAAACATATAACTGGCTGGAACTGAAAAAAGTTCTCACCTGAATCACCAGCAAGAACCAGTTATTACTGGCCACCACCTTTCTTTACCATGTCACTTTATTCCCATTTCATCTATTCATCTATTATATTAAGATGCCTTCAGATCTTAGTGATTTATTACAGACACATTGTAATAGACATGCAGCTGATACAACACTGAATGGCTTAGTGTCATCTCATCTATGGCTGCAAGGCAAATGCCATGGGTCAGTACACCAGCTGTACTTTCCTTCATTCAAAGGGGAAAATAGCTAGAATAAGATATTGCATAACCTAATATTTGTATGTGTTATATTTTTTTAGAAATAACTTCATCTCAGTGTTTTCTTTCTTGAAAAGTTTCTTTCCCTGTATGGGCAACAAATATAGAAACATGGCACATCTTGACACCTAAGATTCATTATACCAACATGCATTTCATTTTCTTTTGTACATGTAATATTCTTTGAAATGTAAACCATTCTACCCTGGTAAACTTGAAATAGTTAGCTATATTAAATTTCTCTGTCAGTGAAAACTATGGTAAGAGACATACAGTTACGTGTTGGGTGCTCAACAGCCAACTATTGATACTTCCTTGAATTCCAGTCCATGAAGATTGTTTAGCAAAATTATATCCTGTGTGATAAATAATGTTCTTGATGTACTTAATATCCACGACTTCAAGCAGATGTTGTGACTACCATTGTCAGGCATATGAAGACATAACGTGATGATTGTTCCTTTTAAAGACATAGTTTTTTATTACATTTATTGTATATGATTTATATTGACTTTCAGGTACAAACTAGACATACCTGGCATTATATCAAAAGGCAACCAAAATGAATGAATAGATGAAATGGGAATTTAGTGACATGGTAAAGAAAGGTGGTGGCCAGTAACAGCTGGTTCTTGCTGGTGATTCAGGCGAGAACTTTTTTCAGTTCCAGCCAGTTATCTGTTTCTGGCCAGAACTTGAACTTTTGGTTCCAATGCATTCCTAAGAGTTAGATGGGTGACCCTTATCTTATTAACCCACATTCTATATTGAGAGAGTTTCATAGTAGACATTTACAAACCAGATGATCTTGCTCCAACTAACTGGCTGTTAACCACATGATTGCTCAAAAGCTCTTTAGTTTGCCATCACGTTTATGAAAACCTCATGAACATAAGACAGAGTTTTCTAGGCCTTAGGGGGGACAGTCCAAGGATACAATTCCTCCTACCTGTTGCAATTGTCACTCAGACATATGGAGAATAATATCTGAAGGATTCAGAGTTGGATAGCACTGTGACTAGTTGTAAGTACTCTGATGTTAACAATCTGTTATTGGTTGTTAACCAACGAACATGCTGTAGGAGGGATAGTATGTTGTCTGTTATTACTGGAATTAGTAATATAGAAGACATTTTTGTCTGATTTTGTATAACAAGCTCTTGATGAATGTCAGAATCCAAAGTAACTCATTTTATCCCATCTAAAGCTCAAAAGTGTCTTTCAGGCTTAATACTTTATTTTCCTTTCATGATGAAATTCTTTGTCTTTTAGAGAGGCCGTACTTTTAAAACTAACCAAAATTAAATAATATCAGGAAGGAGCAGTGTGTGCAACAAGCAATAGGACATCACCTACAGGCCCCTGGGACATCAATGCAAGAGTAGAACAGCTGACAAAGGAGTTCAACATTAAAGAGGACCAAGTTCAACGTATGCTGGAAATCCTTGGAATTTTTTACCGTCCCTGTGACCCATCCCTTCAGCCTACAGCACAGCCAATGGTAGTTATTTTTATGGCAATGATTGGATCATTTATTTATATTCATACATACAGTATGTATCCCCCTGTATACCATATCGCCCCAGTTCACTCTGTCCCATTGCACATCTGATGCATATAAAAAGTGAAAAAGCTTAGGATGTTGGTAGGGTAGGTAGTGAGATGTGTAAACGGAGGAGGTGAATCTGTAATTAAATGGATCTGAAAATGTGCATGGAAAAGTCATAATGTGCCTTATTATTGGTTAGGCTCTACCCAAGATGATCCTGTCTGAGCCAGGACCTGTTTTTCTCTTCTTCATGGTCTAGAATTTTAATCAAATAACCAACACGAGTTCATGACCATCTTGACCACTTTTCCAACACATTCAACAACTTTTTTACTTTTGACTCTTCCTGTTATGGATACACTATTTCTTCCTCTTTGGAGTTCTCTGACCAAGTGTTATTTCTGTCATTCCTAATTACGCATTCTTACCCTCTCTTCAACTTTGGCACCTTAGTAGTATTAGGCATTCATCTATGCTTGGCTTTCATGCTGATTTTCTATGAGACAGGTACTGCTTTGCTGGCTGGGGTGCCCTATGTTGTGCTGAATGCATTCGCAGGTTATCGTGGCTGAGTTTGACTCCTAAATGCCATTTTCAACTAAATCTTTCTCCCCATTATGGTTTCATTGCTCATGCCTGTTGTTAATGGATGGAGTATACCAGGCTATGAAACCCTTCCCCTTCCTTGAATCCATCTTGACTTTTATTTCTGCTTGGAATCAATGCAAAGCTGTTCTTCATAAAGTCAAGTACACCTTCATATAAAGTAAGTGTGCTGATTTGATGACTTCTACTGTATGGTCCTTAACCAAAAGACTATTTCCAAAAACTTTTGTATTTCAGCATTTCCCCTTCTTTTCCAACATGATCAATCTGTAACTAAATCTTCAACTGATAAAGTCCCTCTATTTAATACATTATTATCCTCAACTTCAGCTTCAGATGATTCTGCTTCTAATCCTTCATTCCCATGCCCTCCCAATGAACTTATGCCATCTTCCAAAATTTCCCAGTGCAAGGTCTTCTAAGTATTCTCCCAGCTCCAATTGAACAAGGATTATGGCCTAGGTGGTATACCTTCTCCAGGCCTAAGGGAGTGCACCTCTGAGCTAGCTCCAGTCCTTACCCAAGTGTTTCACCTCTGTCTTAAAACCCAGACTTATATGTTCCCTTTGAAGCTTGCCTTGGTCAAGATTTTGAGTGCACCTAGCCTCAAAATGCAAAATGGTGAATAGCATGCATGGGATAGAGTGAATTGTAAGAATATGGTGTACAGGGGTTGACATGCTGTCAATGGACTGAACCAAGGCATGTGAAGTGGTCAGGGGAAACCATGGAAAGGTCTGTGGGGCCTAGTTGGATAGGGGGCTGTGGTTTTGGCACATTGCACAGTCCCCACATATACCACATTGCTCTAACCTGTACATGCCTTTTACCCTCTTGCATTTTAAGGCTATGAACCCTCAAAATCTTTTTCACTCCATTCCTTTTTCTTGGCCCCCCAATTTCTGACACATATATCCTCTTTGTGTTACTGGACTCCACTTGTCCATGGTTTTATTAAGAATGACAAGTCACCTTGGCAAGGCTGTATTATTAGAAGTACAACCTCGTCAAAAAAAATTCTTACTTCACGGGGACTCTGCCTTTCCCTGTTTTTGGAAGTAACATAGTATTGGGCTGCTGAAGGCTTTAGAAAAGTCCAGGGTAACACCAGGACTCATTTGATAGAAGTTAGTCTTGGGGTATTTATGTAAATAAATAACTAAATGAATAGATAAGTACACACACACAGGTGTTGCCAAACTCCACCTGCGAGAGATTACACTGTAAGTGAAAAGTCACCTTTTGCAAAGCTTTACCAATGGAGGTACAGTTTCATCAAAGAACTAACTCCAAAGGAGTCCATATATCCCTTTTTCTGGAAGCAGGACATTCTTGAGCTGCAGGAACCTCTGAAAAGAAATCCCTTGTAACACCAGGACTCTTTATTAGAAAAAGGCCCTTGGGTAATTTCTAATAAATATGTAGATAAGATATGTATATTTACAGTATATGTGTATGTTTGTTTGAATTTTTAAAATAGTTTATAAAAGTTGTAATAGTCAGTAGGATCATTAGGTAGGAGCCTTTGCAGACACTTTGCTTGAGTTGTCCAGTGCCATTGGCCTGTTAAGGATGAAGAACTAAAGGCTAAGAAGCGACACAGGAGTTCTTTAGTTATGGAGACTATTGCCGTGGCTACACCCTTGAGGGAGTTCCAAGTGGGAACATGCATCAGAAACATAGATAGATAGATAGTTCATAAAAGTAAACTTCTGAAACCATGGTAGAACACTGAAACCAGTTTACTTGGTCATCTTGCATGGGACTTGTGGGATCATTTAAAGTTTTGAGGAAATTTTGATGGATGATACTGCATACCATTGACAAGCCAACCTGAAAATGCCAAACAACCCCTAGTTTGGGTACAACTGGTTTGTGATGAGTGATAGTTACACATGAATAATGAAAAATACTTTTATGAAAAGCAGTGCTTTAAAGGAATGTTGGGAGGTATATGGCTTATTCGTTGCTTTTACTTCATTAACTAAATACTCTTGTGTCAACATTGCATGCTTTGTCTCTGCAGGAAATGGAATCAACACCAGTGCAGGTAGCGAAAAAGAAAAGAAAAATTAAATCTGACACAGACTCATCTGGCAAGCCAAAGAATTTAGTATGTACTGTGTGCAAGGAAAGATTTGTTGGGGTAAGTGTGGTTAGCAGGATTTTGTTATTTGATTTTCTCAACTGAGTGTGTGATAGGGCACTTGCTCATAGGAGGGTTAAAGCACCAATTTTACCCATCATTGTAGGGTGAATCCATAAAAATCCATCCCCTTTGATCACTATAAAATTTATGAAGCCAGCGAATGCTTGTTCACATTGGCTGAATGTCAGTATAGTAATATGAGCTTGCCCAGGACTTTACAACTCAGAGACAGTATGGTATTACTTTCCAAACCATCCCCTTTCTTTTCACTTGCTCTGTTGACAGTGACCTTACGTGTTCGATGATTTCTCACATCGTCTGATTGGTATTCTGTTGTACTTACTCAGAGCTTACAAGTCATGAATCCAAAGTTCTTTGTTCTTTCTTTTTAAACCAATACCATGGCTTTGGATGCTTGCAATGGCTGTCACCACTGGTATTACTCTCCACAATATGACAGAATTAAGGGTTTGTTTTGGTCAGCCAAACCACTGCTTGCAGTTCACTGGCATGGATTTAGGTATTTTGATTTTTATAACCAGAATATGTCAGTGTAAGTCAGAATGACGACAACAGAAGAACCCACAATATTTTCTTAGGAAGTGTGTTAAGACTCTACATTTGAACGAAGGGATATTTACCATGCACAGATGTTACACAATCACAGAAATTATTTCCCTAACTGATGTTCATCACTTTAGTCCAGTGATGCTGATCCTTTCTTTTGCCCCCCCCTTTTTTTTTTTTTTTTTTTTTTTTTTTTTTTTTTTTTTGAAGGGAGGGGGGTTGCATTCATGCTGCCCCTTTGAATGACAGAAAACCCAGATTTTTCATTTTGTTTTCCTTTTATCATACCTCCTCTTATACACTCCATCTATTTAATCACCAAACATATATTAGGGGGAATAGTGTTTTCTGTTATCATTAGAATTAGTAATGTCATTCTGAGCTGTTTCAGAATGGGATAATTATAGAAGGTTCATCACAAGCCTTAGTTTTCAGAGCAAGAAATGAAGACTTCAGAAGTGTACCATATAATTTCTGGTGTGAATGTTGATATAGGGTTTAACTGTTTTGATTATTTAGATGATCCTTAAGCCCACAGTGTCGCTCAGTGGTAAAGTATTCACAAAGAAGTTGAAAGGACCTGGGTTCACTTCCAGGTACCCACTTCAAGGAGGGTTTGGGTTCAGCTGATCCCAAAAAGAGAACTAGTAATAATTGGAGGAGCCTCCATTTAATTTTTGTTGTTTCTTATTTTTACAGCTTGGAGAAGTAGTTTTACTCTCATAGAGCTCCATTTTTTTACTTTCCCATACTGTCATACCAGAATTTAAACTTGAGTATGCTGTCAAAACTTACAGTTGTTGTGTAAGAGCACTTTTTCTTTTCTAAGAAGTTTCTTGTTTAACTCTGTATCTTTTAACCCCTTGAATCCTCACTTAGGTTCCCTTTCTAACCCTCAGAATATCAAGGAAAGGTTTATCCAGCCCCTCAGTTTCATACAAATGACACTGTAATATGTTAGGATGAACTGTTTTACTGTATTACAGTCATGGTAAAAACTGTTATAATGAAGCATCATTCTTTCATATCAGTCATACTGAAAGAATTTCTTCATCTCACAGAAACTACTTAAACCTATTGGTTGATCACCCAGTAAGGATATCTCCTAATAGATCAAATAGTGGGATCTGCTTTCACATCTTGGACTCTGTGCTAGATAACATCTACCTTTTCAAGGAACTTCTCACTGGATGAGCTTAATATTAATAAGAAGAATTTTAGGCGCTTAACAAGTATAATAATTCAGCTATATGTTTTTGATGTGGTTAAACTCCCTTGTATGGCTTTGAGTATGTTACCATCAGAAGATGGTCAGGAGTTGGAGGCAGGTCAGCACTACAGGTAGGCTTTTCCTTGGTATGTCTCTAAGGTTTTCCTTGGGGTCTTTCCCCCATCACATATATATGCCTTTACCTGCTCATGGGGATCTGTCTGTAGGTGGGAAATGTGGTTTTGAAGAATGAATAACCCTTTCTTAACCAAAGGCAGAGCCTATGAGCATTCAGTCACTTTACTATCCCTTCAATTCCCTTTTTCTTTTCCCAAAAAACATATCTTGTTTCTGGACAGTACTGTAACAGACCTAAGGTGAATCCCAGTGATCAGATGGTGAATGGTGATTGTTTGAAAAGTGCCACCATGTCATCTCTGCACTGTGACATCATGGGTATGAGTAGAGTTCTGCATAGTTGTTTAGCCACACTGAACAATCTTCAGCCAACCTCATTTATTGTATGGTGGTGAATTCTCATGGTCTGATCCTATTTTGAGGTTAACACAAGTGTTTTAAAACCTTGTGTTTTAAGTGCTCTCTCAATTATTCATAGGGCTCTGCCTTTTGTAGAGAAATTATTCTTTTGTTTTTCAGGGCTTGTCTTTTGGGGTGGTCATTTGTTAGGATAAATCATTATGTTCTTTGTGTGCTATTGGTCATTAGATACTGCAAGCCCATTATGAAATATACAAGCTTTTATTTCTTTTTGCAGGAAAATCATCTTAAGAAGCATATGCATAGTCATGATCTGTCACTTCACACCTGCCCCTACTGCCATGCTTACTTCAAGAAACCTTTCAACCTTAAGCAACACATTAAGAAGCATGAAAGTAAGGTCATATCCAAGAGTGCAGAATACAGCACATTTTCTCACTTGTAACATTCATTATTTCTTATCTAGTGAAAGAGGTGGGTCTAAGAATGCAGTTGTCCTGGCAAAAAGCTAGATAAAAACTACACATACAGAAAGATAAAAAATTCAACAAAAGTGCTAGAATGAACAAAGAAATGCAAACAGTTATCATTATGTACCCATTTGCCTTTTCCAGCTCAGCAAGGTAGTATCAGGAACATTACTATAATAGCCTCATTTCAACATATCAGTTGTATCTCAAGTGTAATATATTGATACCAGTGCCTCCCTTCCAGAGCCAAGCCTCACAGCTTACAACATGGTTATGTTATATAAGTTTCATAAGTTCTAAGCCAAAGTATTGGTAATTTGTAGTGGCACCGTGAGATAGATGAAATCCTTGTATCTCACTGGAGAAATGGAAGAACATCTTTCCATAGAGAACATAAACAAGTTAGGTACTTTGAACATACGAAAACTGAAAGAGAGATTCAGGAGAGGAGTGAACATGGTAGTACAGGTAAACCAGAGGTCAGAGACTTGATGTAGGATAGGAACAAGGACAGTGGGCAGCACTGAAGAATAGACACCTCGTGGTCGTTTCTCAGGTTGTAGAGGTCATTTTACAGTTAGTGGTTGGAGATTGGCCGATGGGGTTACGTGACAACATGGGTCAGCTGGCACTCCCGTTTGGAAATGAGGCAGGTTGGGGAAAAGGCAGAATAGTGCAGCATGAGATCAATTTCCAGGTGGAAGCAGAGAACAAGGCAGGTAGCAAACAGGATGGAACAGTTCAAGTAAAGGTTACGGACTTTGTGTATAAAGGTGGGCTCCACACTGCCACTGCTACTCATGTGCGTACCAACAAAAAAGGTCCGTCATGTATTAGAATATTCTGTGTTAATGCACCTAGTGTACTTAAGAAATTTTCAGGGTTAGAGACAGCTGAACTGGATGAAAATTATAAATTAATTGGTATTTCGAAATCTTGACAAGATATTAGAAATAGAGATTTCCCTGCTGAATACTTCATTTTTGGGTACACTCTATTTAACAGAGATAGAGGAAGTAAAGTAGGTGGTGGTGTCTTGTTCTTTGTTAAAACTTGTCTAATCCTGTGCTGAAACAAGTTGTTTATCTGGATGAAATCAGTCAGATGACTGAAAGTAGCAGTGAAAACGATTCAGTCATTGTAGGAGATTTTAACAAGCCATTGTCTTAGAGGGAAGAATCCATTTCTATTAGCTTTGGGAGTGGGCTTCACCAAAATCTACTTGTTAATGCCCTAATGCAATTATTTGATAAACTTGCACATGACAAGAATATATTAGATTTAGTTTTAACTACAGATGAAGATCTCATTAATAATGTTGGAGTTAGACAAAGTTTGGTACAAGTGATTACTGGCAAATTACTTTCAAGTTAACTTTCAACATTGCCTTTAATGCTGGTCAACCTGGGAATCACAAAAATACCGATCTTAAACTTGCAAATTTTAAATATCTTTGCATTGCTTGTTACAGGCAAACTTTGTGTAATGTTATAAATGAAAGAATTATGGATGTAGCTTGCGAGAGCTTTATTAAAACATTCAGAGCAGTGGAGGGAACATTATGCTAACTTTTAGCATACAGTCTTTTTCTAATGTGAAGCCAAAGTGGCATAATGATGACATAAATAAGTTTCTGTTGTCTAAGAAAGTAGCACACAAGAAGCTCAGAGGTACCAATAACCAGCTTGATAGAGCAATATATCTAAGTATGTTTAAAGAAACTAAGAGACATGTATGTATGTATCTATCTATCTGTATCTCTGATGCCTGTTCCCAACTGGAACTCCCTCAAGGGATGGCAACAGCAATAGAGTCTTTAACTAGTGAACTCCATTGCCATTTCTTAGCCTTTAGTGCTTCACCCTTAACAGGCCACTGGCAGAGGACAACAATAGAGCAATGTTTGCAGAAGCTCCTACATAATATTCATACTTCGTACTGACTACTTCTGCCTATGTCAAAGGAAACTTGAGTTTGAAGTGTATATTGTTGAAAATGGCTAAAGAAACTAGAAGGAGTTTTATGGGTGTGTTATAGAAGCAAGAAAGTCATTACCATGTCAATTGGTCAATTGCAAGAAAGTCATTACCATGTCAATTGATCAATTAATAACTGAAAATGGTGACTTGGTTCATGACAACAAAGACATGACAAAGATTATAAATTATTATTTTGCATTTGTATTTACAGTTGAAAATACAGCTTCTTTCCCATATCCAGTATGAATTCTAAGAGAGGTAAACATCTTGCAACACATGGATGTAAGAGTTAAAAGATATAGTATCAGCACTTAGTGAAATGAAAATAGATAAAACAGTAGGCCCAGATAAATTTTATCCAGGGACAGTGAAAGAGGCAAAAAATGAGTTATTTAAACCCTTGATTACTCTCTTCAGCAAGTCATTTGCTATGGGGAAAGTTTCAGAGTAATGGAAGCTTGCTAATGTAGCACCCATTTTCATAAAAGATTATAAATCACTGCCTAGAATTATAGTCCAATCAGCTTACTGTCTGTTGCTGGTTACTTAATGGAAACCATCTTTCGGGACAAGAGTGTCAACCATTTAAAGACCCACTACTTAATAAATAACTCTGAGCATGGTTTTCAACGAAATCATTTGTGTCTGCCAGATCTGCTTGATTTCTTTACTAGTATAATCATAACATATGATGAAAATAAAGCAGTTGTCATCTATCTAGATTTTCAAAAAACATCCAATTAAGTGCCACATCAAAGGTTACTAACTAAAGTTAAATCACACAGTATAGATGGATTTGTGCTTTGGTAGTTAAGATATTGGTTAAATGGCTGTAAACAAAGAATTGTGATTAATGGTCAAGCCTCAGAATGTTTAGGCATAACAAGTGGTTCTCTTTCTCATATATATTAATGATACTGATAATGGGCTGCATTGAAAGACATCAAAATTCGTAGACGATAATAAGGTAGGAAATAGATCTACAACAGAAATTGAACGTCTGTTGCTTCAAACAGACATAGACAGACAGATGGACTGGGCTTGTAGGTGGCAAATGAATTGTAATATCAATAAGTGCAAAGTTTTACATATCAGTAGCTAAAATGAAAAGGCAAGCTACAATATGAATTCTGCTGAGGAAAAAGATGTAGTGATATAAAGCCACATAAACATTGCACTGAAGCTGGTAAAAGGGTGAAAAAAACTTGGATTTATAGGAAGGGCTATCAAATTTAAGTCCAGGGAAATTATCCTTATTCTTTACAGGTCACTTGCACATTCCTATCTTGAATATTGTGTTCATTCCTGGTCACCCTACATGAGGTAAGACTTAGAATTAAGGTAGTACAGAGACAAGCTACCAAGATGATTCCTGGACAAGAAACAAGCAACTTAAGTCTATTTAATTTAGAAACGAGAAAGTTAAATGGTGATGTGAAACAGGCATTCAGAATTATCAATTGCTTCGATAATCTCAGTCTAACAACTTACATGGGAATAGATTTGTCTGATTTCACTTGTAGTAATGGCTACAAACTCGTGGGCAAGCATTTTACTTCAAGAGAGGTGAAATACCTTTCCTTCAACAAGATTGTCAACACATTGAATGATTTACCAATTAGAGTAGTTGAAAGTAGTACCATAGATACATTTAAGAATGGACTTGATAAATATTTCGCTTCAAATCCACGACTGACACTAATTGCACCTCCATAGCTACATGAAAACTTTGTAATATTTATCTATTTTTAATGTGTTTCTACCCTTAACTTCACTGATTTGTAAGTTTCGTGTCTTCCATTATTGCAAACAGCCTTGAAGGGACTTAGTGGTCTGTTGCTGCTTGAATTCCTTTGTATTTGCTTTGTATTCCAAAGCTTTTGCACATGTTTCATGACTTTTTTTTTTAACAAAAAACAAAGGCATCATTTGCTCACATTCATGCTTTTGCCGTCAGTTAAACCGTTCCCCGATCTTTGTGTCTAGTATGAAGGGAAAGTCAGCAGCAATTATTTTTTTCTTTTCAGACTGTAAGTACGAGTGCAACCAGTGCCAGAGAGTATTCACTGATAAGTCTACTCTCTTGTGCCATATAAGATCACAACATGAAAAAAGGTAAGTGAATCATCATTACATTTTCAATGATTTTCTTGTGAAAACATTTATTATGTGGACTTGGCAGTAAGTAGAAATAGAGGAGGATAAGTAGTTCTCAGTGAAAATGGTTCTGTGTCAAGGATGTTTAATACCGCTTTGGTTTTTTATTATGTTTACAGTTAGGGTGGCGAGGGAGACAAATGCCAAGGTCTTTAGAATGAGTGGTGTGTAAGCAGCAGTGTTTCTCAATTTTTATATAAATCTGAAAACCTTTTTGACACAGAAAATATGATGGGGAACCTCACAAACCCATCACTAGAAAACATCTGAAAAATGTAAAAAGATGTAGTAGTACCATTCATCATTACACTGTGACTCATGTTTTACAATATATTCAAGAATTACAGAAGTATTCAAGAACTACAAACTAGTTATCAGATTTGATGACTAGCTTACTGATTCATAACTGCAAATCAAAGAATGTGTTTGGAGATAGTACATCTTACCTCCATATCCAAGTTTCATCTGGGACTGTTCCATGTTTTGATTTTGATTACAACACAGATATTCCTTTTCACAAAAATTCTTGCTCAGGAACTGAAGAGTTTTAAGAGCTTGAGAAAGTGCTTGCATATCACCTGTCACTATTAGAGGCTTGATAGAAACTTTTTAAGATAACATCTGTTTGGAGGTCAATGAAAGGTTTTCATTCAAATTTAGTCTCTCCAGAGAGTGATACTCCACCTTGTTTAGTTCTCTCTCCACTGTTTCATATTGCTTAAAGTCTACTACATTCTTGATTCCCTGATTAATCCATTTCTGTGTCATATTAATATTGCTCTAAGTCTGCTTCATTCTGAATTTTCTCTGTGCTTGAACTGATAAGAATTTTTTTATTTTCTTCTGTCTTTTCAGTAGTTAATTTTAAGTATGTTGTATTCAATTAAAGGGGATCCCCACAGAACTAAGTTTCATAATAGCGACATTCGAGAATTAGGGTACTTATTACCAAAATGACACTAAGTCTGCACAGTAGTGACAGATTTGAAATAACATATTATTTCTGATATTCATTTCCGTGAGTAATGAAATATTTGATAATATTGTAAGGTTTTTCAGTTATAGTGCCATTTATAATTATACCAAAGAAAAAGACTAGAGGCTTATGATGTTCCTCCCTCTACAGTCATCTTTTAAAGGGACACCTGGTTTTCATAATCTTAATATGCCATATAAGTCAGATTTTCATGACTTTAATAACATTAGAATATGTAATATAATGACCAGATGCATCCATAAACATAAATATCATGTACTAAAGTCGATAGACTTTGGACGATTTGATAAATCATCTCTAGCACCAACAACAGCCCTCGCCATCATCATTAGATATATCATTTACCAATTGTTGAATTGTAGAGTCTAGCTCACATTATGATAGAGTGTGGTATATTGATGGTATATTGATGGTAAGCTGTTTTGCGTGTAGTCCATACATGGGAATTAGACTGGAGAAATCTTTGGTTGGAAACATAACCCTTATAACATGGTTTACATTTTCTCATACAGTTGCATTTCACTAGAATGACAGATCTCAAGGAATGTAACCTGTCAGTGTATGAGGTACCTTTGTATTATTCATTTAACATTCATACACATCATCCTTTTAAGATTTTTGTATCTTTTGTCTTTTTTATGATCGTATGTGTTTGGTGTACGTTCTTGTTTATGTAAAGTTTCTCATGTCTGGTTTTTGGTTTTGTGATGTTCCTTACCATCTCCATTTGTATTTGTGCAAAGAATTATTTGCATTTATAGTTTTTTCAACTTTAGTGTTGGTCTTGATATTTTTAATTAGCTGGGTTGTCTGCAATTCCCATTATTTCATTTTCAATGTTTCATTGTTCCCTCTGGTTCCATTGCTGTCTACTTTGATTATCAAGCATTCTCTCCATTCTGTTTTCACCCTTGCCATATTATTAATGTTTCCATTTTTGACCTTTGTATTTTCAATAATATTTTGACTTCCTCCACTTAATGTTTTTTGATTTCTTATTTCATCTTTTATTTCTCTTATGACACTTATCTGATTCTAAGATTCCTGGTGGGTGTAGGTATCCTGTTACTCAGTTAATGCTCACATATGTCAAGAAATGTGAGGATATTTGCCTACCATTATCCTTTTGTTTTCATTTTAGAAAATTTTGTTACATAGAAGAGGGTGCTCATCTGTGTATGTCATCAAATTCACATCTAACTCTGACATGGTGTTTACATGTCTTTTAGTGCTGCTGTTAATTCTTTGTTCATAATCTCCTTTCTTTGATGTCCTTTTCTCTCCAAGCCTTTTTTATTTTCCTTTCTCTTTAGATTCATACTTTCTTTCTTTTCATATTCATCTTCCTCATGTGATTCCTCACTGTCTGTAGTATTTACCACTTTCTTATTCATATTCTCTATTTCAGTGGTCAAAACTCTCAGTGGTTCCACTTTGATTATCTTTTATGGGTGTATATCACACTAGATGACAGGCATCGATTTTCTGTCATATTTTCCATGTTAGGGAGTCATTCATACATAGATTTCATTTTATGCCCTTATATATATATATATATATA
>JAYMFT010060039.1:0-14945 GCA_038088735.1 Panulirus argus | reverse complement strand
GTATATATATATATATATATATATATATATATATATCTATATATATATATATATATATATATACAGACATTTCCATACACATACATACACATGTACACATTCATACTTGCTCACCTTCTTCCATTCCTGATGCCATCCCTCTCCGCAGGAAACAGCACAAATGCATGATAGAAAAAAAAATGATAACATATACATTTTTTTCCTCTACCCACACCAGATCACAGCCCCCTGCATCAGTAAGTCAGTGCCAGGAAACAGCCAAGGAAATGCCACACCCACTCACATCCATACACATGCTGTTATGTGTAATGCACAGAAACCAAAGCTTTCTATCTACATCCAGGCTACACAGACCTTTCCGAGGTTTACCCAGGATAGTTCACATGCTCTGGTTCAGTTCAT
The DNA here is from genome assembly GCA_038088735.1 of Panulirus argus. NCBI lineage: Eukaryota > Metazoa > Arthropoda > Malacostraca > Decapoda > Palinuridae > Panulirus > Panulirus argus. The sequence continues at coordinate 14,543 of JAYMFT010060039.1, read as the reverse complement.
ATACAGCACATAGACCCCAGTAAACTACACCGTTCCAATTCACTCTATTCTATGGATGCTTTTCTCCCTCCTGCATGTTCTAGCCCCTATCACTCATATTCTTTTTCACTCCATCCTTTCATGTCCAATTTGGTCTCCCAGCTCTCCTTGTTCCCTTCACCTCTGACACATACATCCTCTTTCTCACCCTTTCCTCACGCATTCTCTCCATATGTCCATACCATTTCAATACACCCTTTTCTGGTATTTCCACCACACTTTTTATTACCACACATCACTTTTACCCTTTTATTACTTACTCAATCAAACCACCTCACAGCACATATTGCCCTCAAACACTTCATTTCCAACACATCCACCCTCTTCCACTTCGACAGCCCATGCCTCGCAACCATATGATATTGTTGGGGCTACTATTCCTTCAAACATACCCATTTTTGCCCTCCCAGAAAATGTTCTCTCTTTCTTCACATTATTCAGCACTCCCAGAACCTTCAGCCCCTCCCCCACCCTATCACTCACTTCTGCTTCCATACTTCCATTCACTGCAATGTCCACTCACAGGTATCAAAAACACTTCACTTCCTTCAATTATTGTTTATTATCATTCAATTTTAAAAGCATATTATAAGACAATTTAGTGTAACATAGCTTTGATATATCCGTAGGGCCAGAGATTTCTTCAGCATGACATTACTTAGCATAAGGACATACAAGGGTATAAACCCCAAGTTATGCAAAGTTTTTTTGGATACAGAAGTTTTTCAGTAATTATTGGGCTTAGTTGTAAAGTTTAATAGTTTTTGCTATCTGGCAAGGTTTGTTGATCCAAATTTTGAAAGGAAGTGCTGATTGCATCTCCCATTTTGAATGTAGTAAACATTTTTACTTTAAAAGTAGATAGTATCTTTAAATTTCACACATAGTGTCCCACCAAAATATTATTGCAAGTATATTGATTATTGGTTATTATTAAATCCATTTGACTGTGGATTCTGTAGTTTATTATGAATATTTTTATAATTATTAACACTTATCTGATGACACCCTTTAATATTATCTGGTTATTTATTAATTATCCTATTCAAGTATTTTTCTCTAATTTACTAATTTAGAATATAATGCATTTAATTCTTTATTTTCTTAATGCAACTAATTTTTTTCTTTCAGGTTAAACAGTACTGTATATATTTTACATTGATATATGACAAACACTTTTGTTTATCTATTTGCATCCCTTATTGTTATCTATTACTTTGTAATTATTGATCTCTTGTAACATTTGCTTTTTAAGTTTTGAATATAAAATGAATTTTTTTTTTAACACAGTTATCTTCTTCTAGATTCATTCAGTCATGGATCCTATTACTACACAGTGTGATGATTCAAGTATCAAAGTAGAAGTGAAAGAAGAACCAGATTATGTTTATATTGATGAATCGGTAAGCATTTCATGTTTTTTAGACTGTGTCATCATGTTTTCTAGAACAATAAAGCCTTTGACCACATCAGTCCAAATATCTGCTGTACACTGTGAGGGTCATTATCAAATACTCTTGAAAAATATCCCTATAAGTATATTATTATTATTACCAAGAACATACTTCTGTAGATTAAATGATAGAGACTTAATCAGTGAAACTATTGACATGTGCCACATGCCATTTAACATATAGTGCTCTGCTGCTAGGCATTTGAGGTACTCCAGGAGTACCATGAAGCATACATAGTGAAATGCATGGCATTTTTAAAAGTGTTTTTGTTACAAACATTTATCCTGGAAGGGTAGTACAGCTTCAGAAATTATTGCATATTGTGAGGGCTCATATTCATGTATACTTTCTCAACATCATATATATTGACCATTAGATGAAACTTATTTAGGTTGTAGTGTCTGGTGACACCAAATTGAATGCCACTATACTCAAACCTTAAGATGTGCATACTTAAGGTACTCTTTTTATAGGTACATGGGTGACCAAAGAATATCGGGGCTTCATATTACACAGATAACATTTTCCTTATTATAACTCATGCCTTTATATTAGTCGCAAGGATGATTTTTGGGAATTTTTAAGGTTTTGCTCTTATGACATTTGCATCTCTGTATACGTTCATCCTATTGACTTGTAACTTGCCTTTATATTTTTTCATGCATACATTCTATATATTATAACTGATAGGCATGTAAAAAAAGCACATGGAAGGTGAGGTCAGTGTTTGGTAGGTATGCTTGTAAGGTATAGTAGTCATGAAAGTTGTGTATGGATGTGAGTCTTGGGCCTGAATGCAAAGCAGAGAAAGAGATGGGCATACTGGAGATGAAGTCCGTAAGGACAATGTCTGGTGTGATAGCACACTGATCTTTTAAGGACTGAAAAGAGCCAGAGACAAGTACATTTAGAAATGCAGTCTGATTGAGAGGGTCAACTATGTTATAGTGAAATAGTCTAGGCACATGGAAAGTATGAGGAAAAAAGATATACTAAGAAACTATTTGCATCAGAAGTAGAGGTAGCAAAGGGGAGGGAGGAACCAAGGAGGTGGAAGGATGGAGTGAGGAAGGCTTTGGGGTATCATGACATGAACGTTCAGGAAAGTGAGAAGACTGTATTTGATAGACTGAATTTTATCATTGTGTATATAGGAGATGGCATGCTGTCAGATCATAGTAGATGAAGCAAGAGAAGTAAACCTTGGCTGTTTTTGTCTTTCTTAGCTGGTTTCAGTGCATTCTATGTGACACCAAGAGGTTGGATGTGTTCCAGTGGGACCATTGTTTATTTGGTCCTTATATTAACTTGCAGAAGTGGCTAAAGAAAATTGGTAGAAAAAAGTTTTCATCATAATTTGTAACAGTTTTAGTCTGTTTTGTATTTTTAATCTGCTTCTTATATTTCTGGCATGAATAATTCAAGAAAAAATATTTTTTACATTATCTTTAATTTACAAATCAGATGTTTCCTGTGCCAATTTGTCACATAAATGTTGCATTTGGTGTGCTAAAGGCATGCAACTTTGAATTTGGCATCATGTTGACCTGAAAAAACAGAAACTATCATTTGAGTCACAGGACATTTTTGCAAGTTAAACAAATGTACCTTTAGCAGTGTGCAGATACAACTCACTGGAAAATGGTTGCATCATCTTGAAAGGGTGATATTCCAACTACATTATCAGTATACCTTTAGTTCTGGTATCCAAAAACTTTTTTGTTTTGTAGTAATTTAGTAATTTCTTTTGCTCATTTTGTGTAAGGGTTTAGATGAATATATCACTTCTTTAATGCATATATTTCTTACTGCTCCATAACCATCTTCTTTCCCATTTTAAGGTATGCCGGGTAAAACTGGAGGAGAAGGATGGTGATCTTGTGTTGGTAAGTTGGATGGTGTTTTGAAGTCTGTTATTCTGTTTCATATGTTCTAGCAAATAATAGAATATTGTTTTTTAGATGATAGAAATGTTTGAATTTCAAAATTTTTATAGAAACTATATTTATATTTGATTCATGTAAAAACAAGTGCCATTTCCCTCTGAGAAACTTACATTTAATTCATATTATTTTCACTTATGGGACTTTCCTTGTTTCATTTAGATTGCAGCTTTTGTGTAAGGTGTGCCATATGTTCCAAGAATTCACACATTGTTTTATATTAAAGAATTCGATAAATATAGATTTTTAATGAAAAATTAGGTACTGGTACCTCTAATTGTTAAATCATGTTTGAACTGTTCCTTTTCGTACACCTCAAAGCTTTGGAGCTAGCTACCCTCTCATGTCTTTCCCAAAAACTGGGACCTTACTCACTTTAAAAGACAGGTTTTTCACTTCCTCCAAAATTCAAAAATACTCTGATGTGTCTTCATTTTTCCTTTCATTGACCTTTCTATATTTCAAATAAGACCCAGCCTTGATGTGGACTTTTGTCCAGACTGGAGCCTTGAAAAAAGAAGTAATTCCTTAGGGAAAGACCAGTGCTTATCTGTGAATGATGTTATAGAGCAGGCTTTTTTTTTTTTTTTTTTTTTTTTTTTTTTCCAGTATGGAAGAGGGATCACTTTGTACATTGTCATTGTCCAGCTGTCTCTGCATCCATCCATCCATTCATCACCTGCTTGTTTTCTGCCATCTTTTGTTAGGAGTCTTACTTTAACTTTCAACTAAACCTTAGTCACAGCTTCAAGACTCTAAATCGATACTCATTAACCTTTTCGGTGCTGTTGTCCTTGGAGAGTCATCAGTCATGACACAAGCATCGCTAGCTGCCTCCTATTATCAATGCTACAATCCTTGGGTATAAGATGATGAAACCACTCTCATGGAGCTGTGCGTGGCCACTGTAATTATGGCAATAAGCAATTGACAGTAATCTAGCATGACTTCATCTGACTGAACTGAGGTTGGAAATCAGCAGTGGGACACTTTCGACCTTAATGACAGAAGACCAGTCTGCATAGATACTATGATGAAATCACTCAACAAGCTTAGTGGCCATGCCCACACTTAACATCCCACAGTGTGGTTGACCTCAAAGCCAATAAATGTAGCAGCAGCCATCACCTGAATCAGTCAAGCAGTCAACTGGCCTAAGGCCACAATTGCAGTGCTGGTGCTTGAATACATTTTGGCTATGTGACTCCAAACTCTAGGAGCCAGTGGGATTCTTCCACTATTTTCTGGCAGGGTTCTGTGCTGCCTCATCTCTTACAGTCTCCTTCAGTAGGACTCGCATGGAACTTATCACTGCCGATCTCGAGAAGCTGCTTGAACTATGAGACCTATGGCTATGGCCTTCTGCAGCATATACCTGATACAGCAGTGCCAACTCACTAACTCAGGACATTGGCTCGCCTCTTCCTCTTGTGGAAGCTTCACAAAACCTAGCGCCCACACAACTCTTCTTCAGGATGCCTTCCTCACCACTTAAGCACCTATGGCAGTACTGCAAGACTCCTACCGAGCCTGCCACCAGCATCTCACTTAACCTTGCTTGACCTCACCTCCAGTAACATCTTGCCCTGTACTTTATCTAATAAAGCACTGTTAATGTTGTTACTCATGTTTCTGTACCCATCTCTCAGTCCTTCACAGTCACAGAAGAACTTAAACATTTAACAATTGTACACCTCTTAATTGATGACCTCTGGAGTTTACTAAGAGGAACATTTGGAGATGTTCGTGTTATCCTAATTATCGACCTTATTTAACCCAGCCATACCTACCCCTGCTGTCATAATCCCCTCCTCCCCCAACCTAGTGGCATCCCACACTTGCCTCTCTACCCTCTTGTCTCTTTGACAGGTCCAAGCAACATTCCATAACCAGTCTGCTAATTCTGCAGCCCCCAGGTGACTCTGACTTCTTCCTCTGCCTGCAAGGGTCCTGTGAGACATGATCAACACCATTTGCTACTGCAGTTCATGTAGGATCTCAGCTACTCCTCTCCCCTCTGCAGTAGCTGCTTCCCATATACTGCACTGGAAGCAATGTGAGAGGATTTATAAGTATCTGTTCTTTACTTCTGCAGCAGAACCTAAGGCCCAAGGCATGCCATCTCTCCTGGAGCTGAACCATCATATTTAGAAAATGACATCTTTATACCATCACCATCTAAGAGTTCATCTTAAAAAACTGGGAATGGAGAGCTGGGTAGTGTGCATTGTAGAGCTGTCATTGATAATACTGAAATCAGTATATTGACAATATTTTTCTATTAATTTTGATTCAGTACACAGTTTAGAGATATCAATATAGTACAGCTTTATTTGTAATGCAGTAATGTTTACCTTTTGTTTTACCTCTGTTTATAAGAAAATAGATATTACATACTGTAAAGCTAACAGAAAGCACTTTAACAGCTCATTTCAATTAAAATGAAAATATGTTTGCATGTAATGTCTACACATGTTCATGCTGTGCATACAATCTTGTGGACAAAAAGTGTCAATCTAAATTATTCAGACTCACAGACTGCCCAGGGTTGAGCGCATATATTTGAATCTTGGATGTGGTAGGCATCAACAGTCAGCGCAGCTGTTCATCCACCCTTAGGGGTTGGTCAATAAAATGGGTACCTAGCTCAGGTTAGGATATATATACAGGTAGTTGTCGACTAAAGACTGCGATCGGTTCTGACAGACCAGTCGTAAGTTGATCTGGTTGTAAGTCAACCTATGTTATAATTACCTTAGGTATATCATACAGTTTAATGATATTATAATCATCTTTATGTCATATTTTATGAACATTTTCTTTTCTCATTATTGTTATAATCATTGTATCACCACTGTCTTGGTAGTTATCATCTTTCAACACATTCTACAAAGTTTTGTTTTTTATTATTATGTTGATCAAGTTTGAATCATCTTATTGATATTAAGTTCATCAGGTTTAAGTCAAACACTATATAGCATAGTAAAATTGGTTTAATATTTGCAAAATATACAAAAATACAAAATACAGGTGCTAAAAATAGCAAACATTTTAGTTACAAAACAAACAAAAAACATCTATTGGCCACTAGTGCTAGGCTGTGGATCGTCTGCACTCGCTGCTTCTCCAGTCACACGAACATTATGAAATTGAAATCTTTTGAACCAGCCAGTACTTGCTGCAAGTTCTTGACTGTAGTCTTCGATGCGCTCCTTCAAAGTCTGGAATAAACTTCTTGCCTTTGTCTGAATAGTATAAAGGCTTAATGGTGTCCATTTCTGCATCTGGTCTTCCATCCAAATGTGTAGTAATTTCTCCATTTCGTGGATGGGTCCAGTAAGTTGCTTCGTTATGACTGTCGATCGCACTGATGCAGAACCTTTCACAGCTTCACAAATCCTTTCTTTGTTCTTCAAATTGTCAACACAGAGTGTGATAACTTCAAATCATGTGCGATCAACATTCACTTTCTTCCCTCCTTCGTCCTGCCTAATCACCATCAATTTTGTGTTGACATCAATGGCCTTTCTTTCCTTCTTCGCAGGTTGAGGAGTAGAAAATGACATTTTCCTTTTGGTAGACATCTTGGGGGTGATGTTGTAGAAAAATTTTCAAAGTAAAAGACAAACAAACACAGGAGGAAATGTGATGTGCTGGGAGCTTTGTGCAGGGCATGGGAATGATGTGAGCGTCCCCAGCAGTTAGCCTCCCAGCCTCCTGGCAGCGTCAGGAGCTGGCCCGAAACTGTCGTACGGAAGTGGTTGTAAATGCAGTCAGTCGTAAGTCGACGACTACCTGTATATACAATGATGCTATACAGGTTAGGGTAGACAAGCTGTCAGTGGACTAAACCAGTGCATGTTAAGTTTCTGGGGTATACCATGCAAAGAATAAAACCAATGACATTCAAGATCTTATGAGTAATGAAGTATTGCTCAAAATCATCTTGCATCACCCATATCAAGAATACTGTTCTTTTCTTATTAAAACTAAGCTATACAGGTAGATTTCAGCTACATCTATCCTTTTACCAGTACCTCTTTTACAAAAGAAACCAATGAAATTGCTAAATATACGAGACCCCTTTAAGGATTTCATTCCACATGGAATCCAGTTGTAGCCCTTAGCCATAATGAGGTCTTGCCATATGTACTTATGGAGTATGCAAAACCACTTTACAGTACCCTTGGGTTTTACAACAAACCTGAGATCTTTTTCAGAAAATCAATGAAAAGGAACTGTTTATAAGAGAGAAGAAAACAGCAAAAGTTTGCCCGTTTCTTACAAAGATGGAGTTAATGCTTTTAACCAGAACATGATAAGACTGGTCAGTAAAATGCTGAAGATGCCGCCAAGAAAATAAATGTTTAATTACTTATGGGGTGAAACTGCATAAACAACATGCAACAAAGTTTTAGAGGAAAGATGCTGTGCACGTGTAATTTTCAAGACTTCTACGATAGTTACAACTAGCTTAGAGAAAAAGTAGGTAAATTATGTTCTTGGACTGCCAGAGAGCATTCAACTGTTTCACAAGAAAAGTTAGTGGAAAAAGTATGGAGAATCTTCCAGTAGGCACAAGAGAATGCTTCCACTTGACTCAGAATTATCCAAGAATAAGTTAACATCACAGATGTTCAAAGTGACTTCAAACAGGGTCATAGCTACTGGTACTTGTGTTATTTTGTAGGACTGATTTTGAAGCTGCAGATATTCGTGATTTCTGTAAATCACTTGCTGCATGGACTTGAATCATATCTAAATATGTTTGTGGATGATCCTAAATCATGAGAAAATTAATCAGAGTCCAGGACTGACACCCTACAAAGAAACTTGGACAAGCTCCAGTTTTAACTAAATACGCAGTAGAGGGTGTTTTAGAAATTAACATGAAACCCATCCAAACACAAGAACACCACTTCAGGAGAATCTTGAAGGCAATATGATGTGTATTGGTTAACATGAAAATTTTTTTAAAGTATGTATATTATACAAATTCAGTTGCCTTTTTTTTCTCAAATCATTAAACACAGTTACTTTTGTTTTTAAAAAAATCTTATATTTACTAGCATCTAACACAAGAATAACTTAGATAAGTGATAGCAAGATACATAAGATAATGGAAACTCTACTTACTTCACAATCCTCACAAAATTTGCCATAATATGAATCATCACACCTGCACTGGTTACATTCACAAGTGCCATGCTCAGAGCAGATCTCTTTTGTTCCTGAAAGTAAAAAGTGGCATTATATTACATACATACATGCAACAAAGAATTAAAAGACAGAAGCTGGTTAATGTTTCTGACAATAAATAACAGCAAAGAAATATAGTCATATGTTGAATTAATATTCATCAGAAGAGGCACTGTTTATTTTCTTCCAATAGTTGTCTTGGAGATAACAGGCAACAGGATGGTGACCTGACAAACAGGGAAGAGACAATGTGCAGTACAAGCAATGTTAACAAGCTAATGCAACAACACAACCACATACTGTCACTTATCCCTCGAGGAACTCAAGCCATTATAAAATTTTAGTTATGATGAATGTGAGCTGATTACCTCTTAAACAATAAAAAATGGGGAGTTGCTACTTCTACAGTGAAGATCAAGAAGATCTAGTTTTCTTTATCATTCTCATGAATACAACTAATGTATCCATTATAGAAAGCCGAAAAAAAAATCCCCATAAGAGAACTGTCAGCAACAGAATAAGTAACCAGTGCATCAAGGCAAATTGGTGTGTGAGAGAATCAATCCAAAAACCTGGTCCCTACCTCAAATTCTCTTGAAAACAACTGATAACAAATGTCTTGTGGTGGAAAAGAATCCCTGCTAAAGAAATACAAACTAAATACTATGGGTAGGTCAGCAAAAGAAACTTGTAACCTATTAAATTAATGACAAAGCACCAGATTATTCCATTTCTACATTGAACAATACCCTCATTTTCCCTTGATTGGTACAAAGGCATTATTTTGTTTGAAAATCAGGCCACACTAATAAAATATCAAATCCTATAGACAAAAATGAAGGCTTTTGATTGGTCCAGGATTATATGGAAGTTTCAGGAGGAACACAGTTAATCCTCATATGTAAGGAAAGATTTCAGCTGGACCATGAGAAATATGTGGATCTAGTATCATAACCCATCCATATAACAGACAACTATTTAACTTTATAATCAGCATAAAACTATTTTGACCAAAATATAATGTCACCTCTATATACTTCTGATTCTTAAAGGTATCATTATAAAAATTCTTTTATTCAACAACTAATGAGCAAAAGAGGAAAAGTCTTACCTGGATTTCGGCAGTTTTCCTGAGTTCCATTCTGGCATTCACAAAACTGGCCAGTCCATCCAACATTACAACTGCATGCGTTGCAGACACAGACCCCATTGTTGGAGCATATAAGGCCATCAGAACTAGAGCATCCCTTGTAGTTTGTACACTGGCAGAATTTTCCTGTGATCTTCTGCAAAGTAAATATAAATTTGTAACACTATCTTTTTAGTAAGGACTGTTATGTAAATCTAATTTCTATCTAAAATGCCATCTATCAATACCTCCTATACCAAGGTAACAGTCTCCATAACTAGTGAACTCCATTGCCACTTCTTTGCCTTGAGTGCCTCACCCTTAACAGGCCAGTGGCTGAGGCAACTCTTAACACAGTGTTTGTAGAGGCTCCTACCTAATGTTCCTACCAGCTACTTCTACCTAATGTTTCTACCTAGTGCTATCCTGGACGAAGCAGACAACAGAGCCTTGTGTAGTGTTCCATGGGTAAACAAAATACTGGATTAGTGCACAGTATAACAGTGCTAAGCAGTATGAAGGCAGTATATAATAGAACACAACAGTCCAGAGGCTTACTTAGACCCAGCCAGTTATATCTTACATAAATCCCAGAGGCATACTGGGAATAAGAAAAAAATCAAAATCATACCTCAGGTTCTTCCCGTTCGTTACAAATGCACTCTCCACAGACACATTTGCCCTGGCCACTACACACATCTGATGTATTGCTTTCTTTGCAGGCTAAGTCACCAGTGATGCTCAACCTCCTCTCATCACTGCTGAGTTCACATTCACAATTTTGGCCTACAAAACCTAAGTGGCAGCTGCACACACCACACTTGTAGTCTCCATTAGTACCACACTGGGGAGCATTGGCAATGAAGTTCTGAAATGAAATAGACTCAAAATCTTACTCTGGTCTTCTTACATATTTTATTGTAATGCTGAAATCATGTATCTTGCACCAAAATTTTCAACTAACCAACAGAGTACCTCTTCTAAATACCTCATTCATAATGTATCTCATTATCCAACTTGCTTATACTTTAATTCAATAGTCCCTCATTTTCCCCTTTCCCCTTATGTAATTATCTAGTCCCCTACAATATGCTGAACTGACTAAACTTTCCGATAAGCATACAACATTAATAATCTTCTGCGTATCTTTACAACATCAGCATCTTTTTATCAGCTACAGTGCCTCATCCCTAACTCACTCTTTTCATATTTCTCTCAACATACTTAGTACCATATATCCTTATTTCCAGATTACTTATATGAAAATATGATAACAATTATCCCTGGGGATAGGGGAGAAAGAATACTTCCGACGTATTCCCTGCATGTCGTAAAGGGTGACTAAAAGGGGAGGGAGTGGGGGGCTGGAAATCCTCCCCTCCTGTTTTCACTTTTCCAAAAGAAGGAACAGAGAAGGGGGCCAAGTGAGGATTTTTTCATCTAAGGCTCAGTCCTCTGGTCTTAACGCTACCTCGCTAACATGGGAAATGGCGAATATGCATGAGAAAAAGAAAATGATGCATCAGTAATTTGACTATTGTGTGCTCATTAACATAAATCTTGTCCTATGAAACAGACTCAAAATTGAACTTATTAACATGCATGTATGGGAACTGAAATTTTACTCATCAGAGCTCTCAATAATTTAATATCCTGTAACTGCAGTTAAAGTGAACAGCTGAATTATTGTCTATCAAAATACAAGGTCACGTCATAAAAATAACAATGAGCTGTGAGCATTGCTTATACCGATTAGACATCTGACTGGAGATGATGGTATAAAAAATGTAGGTATTAGTATAAATTTGCAACATATTTCCTACCTAGTTATCCAAAGATTCTACAATCAAAACACCTAATTACTCTTTCCCCTTATCCCACCATTTCATCTTCTTGGCCATCAACCTGGTCTCCCGCCCGTTCATCAAGACGATTCCCTTCAAAGACATTTTTGAAATGGTCTCCTCTCTCGCCACTAACATGGTTTCCCTAAGCACCTACCTGGTTTCCAGGCTCCTCACACTCGCAACGACAAAGCATGGAGAGATCAATAACGAGTGAATGCCTGCGTCCCTCTAAGGATATGTCGATGGTAGTCTTCCAGTCTTTTTCCTCTAAAGGACACTTCCTGACCTACAGACAATTATTCTATAAATAAAACTTGGCTCAGTTTTTTCTCCTCCAATATAACATAGTAAGAATATCGTATTTCCTGCATTTTAAATCGTTATTACACTTATTAAAGAGAAAGGTTCGGGTACAGTAGATTTGGATTGTGATAAGATGCTTATAAATATGTTTAGTGAGCTACGTTCCTGTTGATGATATTCCAGTAATATTCCAGTAATATTCCATCATACCGATGGTAAACAGTTTACCTGGAAAATGTTATATGCGGAGGTTTGAAGAAAACCTCGAGGGGTTTACGTGTACCTTGTAATAACAGCAAGGTTTACCTTGTCCACTGGTGCCACTGAGGTAGTACTAGTGGCAACTCTGGTGTGGCACAGCTGAGTCTGTCTCTATTAAAGCTAACCACGTATTCTCCTCAGCCGTTGGCAAGACGGGTGACAGCTGCTCAATATACTATAGCTGGAGAGTTAAGCCAGTTCCACTGTTGTACCCTCACTCACCAACAGGCCAACCTGTCAAAACTTATCCCAAAAACAAAAACAATTGATTCTAGTCTCATTTGTAAACAGGCAAAACTCGTTTCATTTTCCTGCTGCCTTCTGGTAACATTATTGCTCAGTCTTCTCTCCTGAATTGAACATAACTCATGATATAACTTATCACCTCATCCTTTCCTCATCATCTGGAGCTCTCAGCAACTCCTCACTTCTAAACGAGCTTAGCCTGTTCACTTTGTCTTTTCTCAGAGTCGTTGAATTTCGAGAGAGAGAGAGAGAGAGAGAGAGAGAGAGAGAGAGAGAGAGATCGCCAGTCTGGACGAGGAAGACACACCAAAGAAATCCTGTTGGTCAATAAATGTTCTCCTCCTCCAGGTTGGATCATTGGTGGTAACATTCCCTCTGCTGCTACTCCGTCTGCGTCCTCAGCCAGGAGGTAGCCTCTGCCCAGAGACCCGACGGGAGTAATAAAAAGAGGTCATAGAACTTTAATGTGGCCATTGATCTTCCTGCTGGCGGTTTCTTTGCAGTCTCAACCTTTTCTGGATCGAGGAGGAGCTGCCGTCTCACTGAGGTTTTTGCCTGTTCAGTTTTACTGCTGTTTTCAGCCATTACGATCGGTTTTTGGCGGAAGGAATATTGTGTCTGATGATGAGGCAAAGGAAGGAAAAGGATAAAGTTAAATAGGGATGCAATAAACTGATGACTTCGAGCCTACCACCTACTGCACTTAACTGGAAGTGTTCCAGGCTTAGTCCTCAATCCAGGATCATTCTTCACAGTCCTCCTTCCTCTAGTCTAACTGTCCACCTAAATCTCTCTCGCCAGTCCTCCTCACCATTCCTCCCTCCGCCTCCAAGTCTTCCTCTCCAAATATATTTTCCCTTAACTTTTTCAAGTCCCGAGTGTCCTTAATCCTTTCTCCTCTTGAAGTTTCATCGCTTCTTCCAAGACTTAGTCCACTTCTCCTCCTCCTCACTTCCCACAACCTCTTACCTCCACTTATTTCATTGCTCCTGCTCGAACCTTCCCACAACCTAAACCCTCTTCCTCACAATCCTGTATTCCCTAATCTTCTTACAAGACTTATGCATCATTATTTCCAGTCTTCTCTCTCCCAGTCCTCCCACCGATCCCCTCCCGATGCAGATATTGGTGGCCAATTCATCTCCGTCTTGTCTTCCACGAATCTTTGCACTAAACTCATCCTGCCAGAGGCACTGTTGCCTGGACTCTGCCCCTGCCTGTTGTTCGGCCCGCTAGTGCTGGGCGGCACTTTACCATCCCAGCCACATTATGGATCTCGGCTTTTCTTATGGTTTTACCATCTCTCTCTCTCTCTCTCTCTCTCTCTCTCTCTCTCTCTCTCTCTCTCTCTCTCTTTCTCTGTGTCCTGGAAAACTAGGTCTGGAAGGTGGCAGTAATGTCCTGCCCGTCTGGAATCAGAGCTGGAAGAGGAGTTGGAGGCAGACCTGGGGTGTAAATATTTGTCCTGTGGCCCCGTTTGCTCAGGACTGAAGAGAATCAACACTTGAGCGACAGGAATGTTAGCCATTCTCGTCAGCAACACGTGAAGGATATCAGCACTGTTGGCTGATGGTGTGCGTCTTTGATGAGTGTGGAGGATTGTTGATTTGTGATGTGAAGTGCGTTATTATGACGTCCCTTGAGAGCTAGGTCTCTCTCTCTCTCTCTCTCTCTCACACACACACACACACGAGCAGGGGTCCAAGTCGTCAAAGTCGTCAGTCTAATCTGGTCAGGCTGACGATGCCGATCGTGGAGTCTCACCTTTAACAACGACTCGACAGCTAATTTACCTCAGCTTAACGAAGTTCCGGGATGGCGATTAGCACGTCACCCTAGACCAAGCACTTCTTAATGCGTCACCAGACACAGCGACGTTACTGTCATCATCATCGTTGATCAGCGTGGAAGAATAAATAGTTCAGGCATTTACGCATGCGAGAAAATGTCTTTATTATCGATACATATCCGAGAAGTATGGCTGAACGCATTAACGGTAGAAGCAGAGGAACATCCTCTTCCCAGAACTGATTCATTATGAACTGAGATCCATGAGGTGTATGTACAGTGCAAGGTGTGTTGTGACATTACTATGGTATTAACCATAGTTCTGGCGGTGTTA
>JAYMFT010060028.1:0-14946 GCA_038088735.1 Panulirus argus | reverse complement strand
CTCTCTCTCTCTCTCTCTCTCTCTCTCTCTCTCTCTCTCTCTCTCTCTCTCTCTCTCTCTCTCTCCCTCTCCGCCACGGGAAGGCTCGTGTTCGTTAACCCCTACGTTGCTTCGAACAATCGCGAAGATAGGAGAAGAAGATTAGCAATATTAAGTATGTAAGATATAGATAGTCTCTGGCAATGAAGTACCCAGGTGTTACACTGGGAGATGCTGAGTTTTCCCGGAGTTACGCGGCTTCAAGTTATGCATAAGACAGTAACTGGCAATGCATCCAGGTGTTATATATTGGGAGCTACGGTGTTTTCTCAAGAGTTTCGAGGCTTCTGGTTCTCACTCAGTCTGTTATCTACCAGTCACTCATCGTGGAAGCATTAGTAAACTAAGTGTTTTTCCTCTGGCGAAGGAGGGTGGGTGGCGCCCCTGGGGAGACAAACATGGGCGTGGAGGTGGTAACTGCACACACACACACACACACACACGCACATACACACACACACACACACATTATCAACTCTAGTATAGCTGTTATTACTCCTGGGTGTAATTAAGGGTCATTTTGCCTGGCTATCGGTTGCAATCGCGTCCATCATGGACAGTTTAATTGCTCGTATTTCGATGGCCTATTGCCTGTTGGCCACTGAAGGCAATTACGGGATTACCCGCAGCGCTGCTCCGTCACCTTAGGACGCACTGGCTCGGCGTAGCCCAGCCGCTGGACACACTGCAGTGTGGTCAGTTCATGACCTTGCGAACAGTAGTGAACTGCCTCAGTTCAGACAGTTCTTCAGTAGCACTTCTTTCTTTTCTTGCATTTTCATCGGTCCCTTACATGGCGCAGTCCTCGCCTTGCTCGCTTGACATCACTAGATGGGCTTCAGCTTGACGTCACTTAGCGGACTTCACCTAGTACAGGCCTGTGCGGATCCTTGAGGTCTACACTGGCTCTAGGAAGCTACACTGGTCCTAGGGATCTTGCAGTGGTCCTAGAAGCATGCAACCCTTCTCGGCCTCCCTTTCCATCCCATTCACCCTCCTCCTAATCCCAGGAGAGGGGACGAGATTGTGAATACAGTTGTGAATTCTGGCCATACGCAGATTCATTACCTTAAACGCAAGCACTGACTCGCTCGCATATCGTAATGATATTTCAGATTTTTTAATAACTCTCCTGGTGTAAAAGTCATCTTCAGTAAGATTCCGATAGTTAAAAGAAAATGAGGGAAGTGACAGAAGATTCCGGTGTGGTCAGAGCTGAGGGTCAAGGTTCATGCGGGGTCAGTGTGTGGGTCAGGGTGAGATTCAGGTCATGTGTGGGGATTAGGATGTTCATTCAAGGGGTCAGAAGTTGTTTGGAGGTCACGGTGTGTTTCAGACGTGGGGGTCAGGGGTCAGCCTCATGGATTGGCGACCCAGGTCAGGAGGTTTTGAGTAATCTCATGGACGGGTGGGTAATCGTAAGGTAACAAGACGGGAAGTAATCCCCCCCCCCAGGGAGAGATATAAGAGGAGGAGGGATTACACGGAGTGGATTCCTGGAGGCAGACATGCAGAGGAGCGGACTCCAGCTGGGGGAATATATTGGTCGTAGACTTCAGAGGGGAGGCGGGGAGGGAGGCGAGGCCAGAGGCAGTAATGAGAAGGAGAAAGATGGCAGGGGAAACACAGGAGTGGAGGAGAAGATAGTAGGAGTGGAACCAGGTCGAGCTAGAGGGAGGAGACAAGCGTGATGGAAGGGATGGCAACGGGCTTACTGCGAGGGAGGGAGGGAAGGAGAATGTGAGAGAAAGTGGAAAGGAAAAGAAGAGAAAAAGAGGGAGATATATATAGAAGGAAAGAGGCGGGGCGTAGCTAGACTGAGGGAGTAAGACGGGAACGCAACACTGGGGAGCGTGAGGGAAGAGTAGATGTTATGGGAAGCGGGACGGGGAGAAACTAATTTAAAAGCCAAAGGGGAAGAGGGAGAGGGGAGATAAAGAGAACAGAAATTCGTAAGGGGCAGATAAATGAGCAAGGGGAGAGAATTGGGAGAGAGGACAGAACACCCCGTTAAGGTCCCGCTATCACCCCCGCACACACGCGATAACAACTGCCCCCTGCTGGTCGGTTGGGTCAGCAGCAGCAGCAGCCGCCCCCTCAAGACTGGAACACTACCAGTACCAGGGGTCACGCGGTCACGAGGGGGTATCTTCCCTCACCAGTGACCCGGTAGGTAGAAAGATCCCAGTTACACAATGGCTCCTGGTCTCCCTGTTATAACATGCACCCATGGCCACTGTTCACTGTTTAAGATTTCATGACCCCTAGGTTGGTTAGGCCGTATAATGCGGCCTCGTAGTGGGTGGGGAAGCAGTCAAGCCAGGTCATCCACAGAGGATATTGTTCTGAGAGAAAGAGAGAGAGAGAGAGAATTGTTTGCCGTACGGTGTTTGTTGACAGCGATGTACTTGGGTCATATTGAGATGAGCAGGAGAAAGTAATGAGGGGAACAGGATTCTCTCTCTCTCTCTCTCTCTCTCTCTCTCTCTCTCTCTCCCCATCTATCTGTCTATCTGTATATATTATTCATCTTCCAACAAAACCAGGACGATGCTGTTCGAGCCACCCGAATTCAAAATGGACGTAATTCGAAAAGGTAAATACAGATAAGAAAAACGGTACTTCCCAGGTCAGAAAAAGAGGCCGAGACTCTTAATGTTTCCTCCTTAATTACCAACACGTCAACACTGAGAGCTAATGACTCTCGCTAATTAACGCAGGAAATGGCGAGCACATCAGAGCCTAATTTAAATGATGTTTTTTCTCTCCTTGTGTTTTTAACAGAGCAATAACAACAGACTCAAGAGGATGTAACGAGTTTCAGGTCAGTGCATGAGATCAGAGTTATGGTCCGGGTCATTAACTCGTGTCAGAGTTGAACCTCAGGTCCTTTACTGGGGTCAGGATGAGGGTGAGCCCAGCAACCTGGGTCAGTTGGGTCAAAGTTGAAACTTAGGTCAGTCAGTATCTCGGGTCATACTTAAGCTCATGAACTCGAGTCAGAGGTGAAACTCAGGTCAGTAATATTCGAGACACAGAATGCAACAGCGCAGTCGCTGACTGTTACAGTCAAACCACAGACTGTCACAATCCAGTCACTGACTCTCACAAAGCAACCATGGACTCTTACATATCAACAACAGCTTGTCACAAACCAACCACGGACTGTTAGATGCTAACCATGGTGTCACGAACTACTCGTGGGCTGTCACCATCAGACTCTTACAAACAAACCACGAATATTCACTAACGAACCACGGACTCCACAGACAAACCACAGCCCGTCACAGCCGTTTGTATCTCCCCGCATCCGTCAACACATCTGTGTACACCCGTGTGAGGAGGCGCAGAGAGTAAGGAAATATTAGCGAACTGATTTCCAAAAATTCTCGGAAGATGGTTCGGCTAAAGTCGAAGCAAGAAGAAGTATTCCCGTCCGTACGACTGCCATGTTCTCTTGATTTTCAGTCCATGAAATATAAAGCTGAAGTTGCCGCTGAGAATGGCGCGTCTGCCACGAGCGACGCCATCGTTTTGTATCCGTCTTTCCTCATCCGAGACGAAATAACAAGAACTTGTGAACGCATCCAGCGGGAGGCGGGTCTCTAGACTCCTTCCGTAGTGAAGAAAGACGTTATTTCCGCAGTACTTCTGAAAGATCTGGTTTGGTTGGAGTTTAGGCCAATCGGGTGCCAGGGTCATTAAAGGCCGTCACTGGTCAAGTCATAACTACCGGTCAGTGAACGAAGCTTCAACAACACCTTCAGTTGTTAAAAGATAATTCTGAAGACCAATTCGCGTTCCCAGTGTATATACGTATACATACATGGCCCTTGTCTATCCGGTGTTTAGATAATCCCCAGGCCATACACACTTTCACTACTTATATGGTCTTTTAAGGTTGTGAAAATGTGTAGATAACAACACAGCCAACGCCGTGAATGTGGTGGTCGTACAAGGATGTTGTGCGTGTGTGTGTGTGTGTGTCCCGCAGCTACCCGGTCCAGCGACTGAACGCGAGCCAGAACCTTTGGACGAGTAAATTTGACGCGAGACATTCCGCCTCTCGCATTTTCTCGCTTTGACTGGCAGATGATGACACTTTGATATGCACACTGTTTAAGGCTCTCTCTCTTTTTTTTCCCCCCTGTCTCTCACTATCTCTGTGCAGGCGGCCTGATGTCAATTTCCAGGAATACGAGAGAGGCTTAACGCGTCATCCTTGCGATTTCGGCTCTCTTTGTTATCGTCGACAAACGATTTCTTGTTTATTTTTCCCCGCCGTTGACGAACCTGTCGGAGAACCTTGTTCCGATTGTTGGTTGATGGTTGGTCTATTATATGGAGTCATCATGTGTATAGTGCACTTCCACCACACACACACACACACACACACACACACACACACACACAAACACATATACAAAGAGAGAGACAGAGAAAAAGAGGAATGAAAAAAATCGATTGCATTTATATATGGTAAAATGCCCTCAGTTTTCTTGGAAAGTGATGGGATGTCACACGATGCCTTAGTCCCAGTGGTGGAGGGAAGGGAACTCCACGACCGGTAACCACTGAGACGCACCACTTAGTAAAAACGTCCCCAGTCCCAGGCGAGCGCTGCTGCTCCCCTCATAACGGCGCCATGAGCCGGAAGGCAACACCTCAAGAGGAAATGGTCGGCCGTAAAAGAATACTCAAGGATCATCTGGACCGGAATGGAAAAAGTCGTCTTATATTTAACATGCGGGCGGTTAGCGCGCGTAAGGGGGTCTTCTTCTTCCTGGTGTATTTCAGGACGTGGGTTCGGGTCCCACAGGCGTATCACAGTTTGGTCGGATGGCTCATTACCGGTACGAGTGAATCGCGATTCGAAAGAAAGGTCGATGGCTCTGGAAGCAGAGGCCGTGAAATCCTGGAAGTCGGGACGAGAGACTTGTGTGTGTGTGTGTGTCCTGTCATTCATACGGCGGTCGAGTGAGTGGGTCGGTCCAGCCGGATGGATGCAGGCCGCTGTGGCTTATTCTCTTGCCTCTGGCCTCTTTATCTCCCAAGCATACGAGGGAG
Source organism: Panulirus argus (assembly GCA_038088735.1). NCBI lineage: Eukaryota > Metazoa > Arthropoda > Malacostraca > Decapoda > Palinuridae > Panulirus > Panulirus argus. Next base: position 9,840 of record JAYMFT010060028.1, on the reverse strand, counting down.
AGGGGGAGCCAGAGCCTGGTCTCCCCAGTTATCGACCATTAAGGCCGGTACTCCCCGCGACAGCTGGTCCCGGCATCTGCATCTCGGAGGGAATTATTAGCTTATGTGGCCGCCGCCCGCTCGCTGTCGCAGTTGTGTGCACGTGGCCGACACACCCACGAATACATACACGTCCGCTCCCTCTCAGCCTGAACCAGTCATCCTCCGGTGTCATGTGCGTCTGTCTCATGACCGCGAGGTTAATGAAATCTAATCCAAAACCGGGTGGGGGAAATGTGGCACGATTTGTGGGAGGGGGGGGGGTTGGAGGGAAGGTCCGTCGTGGCTGACCTGACCAGGGACCATCACTCCTCCCACAGCAAACACGGGGCTGGCCATCGGCCGGGATGATAGGGCCAGTTGCCTCAATTATTCACTCGCACAACGACCGCTCGTCCGCCTGATTACAGCCCAGCAGGGAGACGTATTGAATTGTTATGTGGATATTACATGTTTATAATCCCGGGTATCGCGGAGGAGGGAGGTCCTCGCGGCGCTGGGGTGATGGGTGGTCGGTTCTCACGATGGTGTCGGGAACGGAGACCGGGCGGACCATCTAACCAGCCAGCCAGGCAGTCACTGCTGGACCCCACAGTCAGTGTCTTTCACTGCAACACGTCCAAGTCACTGTTTTTTTTTTTTTCACTGATTTTCGTATACCTTCCTGTCAGTCGATTCCATTTGTTACCCTTCCCCGTCAAAGCATCTGTCGCACCCGCTTTAGATTACCCGTCCTGGATTACCTCTGCAAGATTGCAATGTTTGATTGTAAACATAAGCGTCGACTTTTGACGATATTGTTGTTGGTGTGAACATTATCCTCGTAAGACCCCTGCATGTTGCTTGCTACGTCCTCGGGTACCTGTGGTCGTCCCCACACTGTTCCGCTGAAGGTGTTCAAGTACAAATTACTGTTCTGTGGTGGATTTAAGTGTACATCAGTAGCTGAGGAGAACGACTCAGTGCCAACTCCCAGGTTGCCGCTCCAAGATGGTGGTCCTGAAAGCTAAGTGGAGCCTTTTATGCTCTCTTTTTCTTTCCCCATTTCGTTCGTTTCCTTGATATTCATTTGCACTTCTAATACCATATATCTGGTATCCACTCTTTCGCCTTTCTACGGTGCGTTATTCATAGCCTCCGCTTCACTGCGAACAGTGAAACTGTTGCAGGGTTTTAGAAGGACGATACGGCATGCCATTTCAGGCAGAGGGAAAGAGGAGACCATCCGCGGGGAAATACACTCCAACTGCAAATCCTCAACGCGAAGTAAATGAGGAAAAAGATTATGAATGACGGAACCACAAGGTTGGCTCAGCCCCGGGACGAGTCCTGACGCCCATATTTACCCTTTTAAAAACGCCAGAATGAGCACTTGGAGATACCTCTTCAGAGAGAGGGAGAAAGAGGAAGAAGGAGAGAGGCTCCTGGCGGACTCTTGTGCTGAAAATGATCGTCTGTTGACAATCCACGCACCGGACTGCTATCGGACAACGATCTTGTATCGACACATCACTTTCCCCCGGCGATGATGATGGTACCGCCGCACCCCAGCGGAAGAACCTTCAGGGACGCCTCCACACGAATCCTTGTGTGCCCAGGACGACACCCTCTCCCCCTCGAGGACGTGGAGGATCCACTGTAGGATGCCTCCTGCCTTGATGCCCGCCCGCCTCCAGAGGGTGTATGTTGTTAATTTTTGACGCCATAGTTATTTCATAATTGGTGTTGTGTGAGGCTGAGCGTTTGTTGGGATCATCAGAGTGTCGCAGAAGGGGTGTGTTGTGCCTACATTTCCATGCCTACACACTCTTGCTTACACTCCCTAAACAGGGAGATAAGAATGACTGAAAGGTTGAAAACATAAAAGCTTAAAAGCTCAGAAAATAAAGGTAGGCGAAACTTGAAAGGTTGAGCTGAGGAAGCGAGAATAATTTACCTGAATGGCGAGATATTTACACTCGTGATTGTGTTTGCTTGCTTGTGTGCTTGTTGGAGGATTTCCTTCCTTTTATGGTGCAACAGTGAGGCGCCCCTGATGAAGTGGGCTGTTATTGCCAGCGTCAGGCAAGGGGCAGCAAGGATGGTACGCGTGGGAGATGTGCTGGAGTGATGATGCATCGAAGGAAGTGGTACTCTCTTGTAGGATCCTTAGATTGTTTGCGACGTGGTGAGGGCCAATGGGTCGCCACCCTCCTAGGGAGGTGGGTAGGTGGGTTCTGAGGTAGGGAGGTTCGTATGTGTGTTGCCTGCTGAGGTAGGTAAGCAAAGGGGAGATTCCTACACCAGCTGTGAGGCCAGCTTCAGGTCCAGGCAGGGATTCCTACACCAGCTGTGAGGCCAGCTTTAGGTCCAGCCAGGGCAACCGTGGCGGCCATCTCTGCACCATCTGTCAGGGCAGCTTCAGGTCCAGCCGGCCAGGGACCACGGCTGTGCTCGCGCTTACCAAAAGAGTGAAGCAAGGCTCTCCCTCTCTCTCTGTCTCTCTCTCAGCCTTGTGAAATATCTTTACATCTTTCAGGGAAGAGACGTGTCGGTAGGTTTTTCCCCAGTGTGTGTTTTACAGCCTGTGAGAGTGTTGGGAGAGAGTGTGTGTTTGTGTGTGTGTGTGTATTTGCCAGACGCACTCCACCCCAAGACTGGAGTGAAGGTTTATGATTTATACACGAACTCTAGACAACATTCCAGAGTTAAATGTTGCAGGATGTTGGAGAAAGATGATGCAAAACTTGCACGCACGATTTTGTTTTCTTTTTTTCTTTTTTATCAGAGGGGGAACCCAAGCAACTCAAACAAGTTCAAGGGAGATGTAGCAGTAGATGTAGCACAAGGAAAGGCGAAGCTGCAACACAAAAAAGAGACGATACAAACATACGTATAGACACAACTGAAACGAAAGATTCACCAATGAAATCCGCAACACACGCCGTACTCTTAGCTTGAAATTCTCCTCTTACACAGAACATAAACACTGCACAGGCAGACGCAACACAAGAGCCAAACAAACTGTGAACCAGCAGTCCTTTAGAGAGAAGCTACGCAAACACACACAACACAACACAACAAGGAAACTCGGCGTTAGTTTGCCAGTGTTACCCATCTGCCCGGGGCGATAACCCTTCCAAAATGACCTCCAGCAGCACTCCAGGTCGGCTCCCCGGGGTGGGTGGTGATCGCCCCACCGGAGGATAGCCCGACTCAGTTTTACTCATGTGAGTATCTTTCGCAGGGGCGGAGGGGAGGGGAGTGGGAAGAGGGGTCACGACGACAGACGCCCTAAGACGCGGTGAACAGAGACGTCAGAGACGATTCGGAACAGGTTTCGTTCCAGATCATCTTGGATTCATCCTCGACCCTTATGACCCTCTGGTCTTATTGCCGTCCATCCTTAACTGCTTTCCCTCGAAATGTCTCCGACCGCCCGACTGCGTACGATCGAACTGTCTTTAAGAACCAGCTTTCTTTCTTTCTTTCCTTCTCTCTCTCGCCATGCCAGCGAGCAGCACCGGATAGGCCGTGGCGAAGCAGAACACTCGTGCAACTAAACAAGGGCGTTGGTCTGGTAACAGGAACAGAACTCGAGTCATTTCTGTTCATTTTTATATATAGATAACAGCTTCACTGTCCTCTTAAGTCGACCTTATCTCTATGGGAGCCATGGAGATGATTGGATGGCTGGAGTCCCAAAGTTTCCGCCAACAGTTCTGGTCTCCTACATCTCCAGTGGTTCTGGTCTCCTGCATCCACCTCCATCAGTGCTGGTCTCCTCCCACCCACCTCCAACACTGCTGGTCTCCTCCACCCACCTCCATCAGTGCTGGTCTCCTCCAACTACCTCCAACAGTGCTGGTCTCATCCACCCACCTCCAACAGTGCTGGTCTCCTCCACCCATCTCCAACAGTGCTGGTCTCCCGCGCACGATAAATATTCCCGAAATTCAGATCAAGAGAAACATTTCACATTTTCTTTCCTGTCAGCTCTGGTGACAGTCACGTGTGTTAATTAAATGCTGAAATTAGTGAAGCAGCGGAGGGAGGCTGAGAGATGGCACCAGCGGCAAGCCGGGGAAGGAAAAAAAGTTATCACAGTCGTGTTATAACGAACATGATGAACACACTCGTGGAGGGAAGTTCAAATCACGCTCTAGCAGGAGAGAACACGAGCGCCCGTTGAGCAACGACGGTGTCTATAACGACAAAAAAATGTAAGTCGTGGGTTAGAAAACTGGTTGATTTTAGATCCAGGGGTGAGTCTCCCATCCAGTGCGAGGAGGGACGACACAGTATGCGCGCCTATGTCCGCCCACTGGCACAAAGTGGCGGCCTCTTCCTCCTCCTCCTCCCTCCTCCTCTCCCCTTCAAGAACTTACAGAAAATCCGGGCGGTGTGGGAGGAGGAGTAGGAGGAGGATTTCCCAGAATCTCGCAACAGATGTTCGGTGCTGGACTAAACGAGGCGAGAGAGGCAGCGACGGACCCGCTTACCGGTAAAACAGCTGGCGACCTTGATAAAAAGTTGTCGTTCGAGTTACTGCCGGCCGTCCCCCTGGCCTGGCCTGGCCTGGCCTGGCCTCCCCTGGCTTGGCCCGGCATGGGGAGGTATGTGCAGCTCGGCCTCACTCGTACCCAGCAGCGGCCGAGTCCGCCGGACGGCCACATACCGAAAAGCCCAGGGACGCCTGGCTCGCCTCATATGTGAAAAATAGAAACAAAACTTTTTGGAAGTATTCCGGGGGACTGTGTCCCAGCAGCAGCCGGGCCGCTCCCGTCCGGTCCTTCAGATATGGCCGGACGCGTACGTCCGATGCCACGGTTCCGGTAATACTGTCAGAATTTTATGAGGAGCCATAAAGCTGAGAGGAGGGTCAGCACAAGCGTGGCGGAGTGGTTAGCTCGACGCTGCTGCCACAAGTCAGGTCTGGGACGCGTGGTGGTCTGCCTCGATGCGAGCCATGATTTACCACAACAGTTGTCTCTGCACGTTGGCCAGAATCGTCTGGGACTCAGAACTGATAATTATTAGCGTCTCGACCGTTGAGTCCATCTGATTACTCTTGCACGACGCGCAACGTGTGTCGTTGCGCGTCAGCCAGAGATCGAGAACCCTGACGCGTCTCCGTGACCCGCAGAGATAAAATTGCCCAAGCGACTGAAGCCACAGTATTGAGTGAAGTGGTCACCAGCGTGCAGCAGTGCGGGCTGGACGCTGTGGTGTCGGGGCCTGGACGTTCAGGAAGGCAAGAGGCGTGCAGGCGATTGAATAGATTGGGTCGAGTTGCGTGTTCGCTGTTCAAGAAATTAGAGCGCTAAACATACTACCGGCGTAACTTCATGCTACAGATCCCAACGCACGCACACGGTCTTCTGTGTTGTATTGCATAACGTCGCTGACCCTGGTTACGCACGGGCCGTCCTGGAAACAAATCCTGGGCGTGACATTCGGTCCACACACCCAACCCAGCCGTTCGTCCTTTCCCTCGGGGCTGGTCGATAAATGGGTACCAGACTTAGGTTGTGGTGTGTGTGTGTGTGTTTATAGACACACAGAGAAGTAAAGACATGGTACATATATACAAGATTATGGTACGATGCAACGCGAGTGTAAAACTCTCTCCCCGTAAAATGCAAACATTAATCACACACACACACACACACACACACATTCCAGCATTGACCTCTGGAAAAGACTTGCTGCCCGTCTTACCGCGGTCCTCCTCCTCCTCCTCCTCGTCAGGGGTCAAGATGGATCTACGACAGGTCATCAGCTAGTTTCGGGCAACGTAGTAACTCGTGAGGTCCTGTAACTAGTGAGGTTCCCTCGTGCGTCACCGTCACTCGTTGTCCACCAGCCCGGGCCAGCGGTACCAGGATACTCAGGGTGGCCCGACGTACAAAAGACCCACCAATCCGGGCCAAGAGACCACCCACCAACCCGGGCCACACTCTCTGATGCCACCCAAACATTTCGCCGATGTGTCCTCCTGTCACCGTCATTGTGAAAGGTTCGCAACTTTCCCACTCGACCATTTGCCTTCCTATCACCGACGATTTTTATCTCCGCATTGCAATGGATGTCTGTCTCAGTGTCTTGCCTTCGTGCTAGTCTGTGTCTTGTTAACGCTTGTCTGGTTCCGACTTTCTTCTTGTCTGTGAGGAATGTGTCAGTCTCTCTGTCTGTCTGCTGGAGGAGGGCTGGTGTCTGGCTGTGTCTGGAACAAGTTCTCCTCAAAACCTGGATAACCCGACTGCCGCACAGCCTGGTCAGGGATGTGAGACAGGTCCAGGCCAAGCAGGATCCAGTCCTCTCCGGGCGAGGCAGGATCCAGGCCGCTCCAGGCCAGGCAGGATCCAGTCCGCTCCTGGCGAGGCAGGATCCAGTCCTCTCCTGGCGAGGCAGGATCCAGTCCGCTCCAGGCCAGGCAGGATCCAGGCCGCTCTGCTTGAGCTTTAAGTGTTCAAAAATGTATTTCACGAACCTTCAGAATCCTGCGGCCGATGCTACACCGGGGAAACATCCAGGACCACCGCCAAGGATGTCAGACACATCCAGGACCCCCCACCAACACTGGCGCATAACTCGTATCTCCGCGACACGCAAGTAGTTGCAACGCGTCATCTGACATCATTAATTCTATGTGGCGTTCACAGTATATTAATGCTTGAGAAACGAAGGAATGAACTACAGCTGTTAAGGTTCTATTGCTGAAGCAGCAGACGCAAAACACTACATTTGTGGACACAGACTTGAGCAGATCAGCTGTTTCCTCAACACGGGCACAGTTTCCAACCCCGCCAGCAGAAGACGTTATGCTCCCAGTGGACACCTGGAAGTAAAGTATGATGGAGATATCCTGATGAGTTGGCTTATACCCGAGGAGAACAGAGGGCAATGTATTTCCTGGTGATCTTGTTACTCTAACGAGGGAACTTAAGAGAGATCTCGTCCTTTTATGAACTTTTGTCCTGTTACGGTTGTGGTGGTGGGGAGAGGGCAGAGGGAGAGATCTGCTGGTGGGTGGGTAGCGTATGTCCGTGTTCTCTGTCCCTCCTACCCCCCGCAGGCCACCGAATACTGACACATGGAATGAAGTCAGTGCCTGGAAATCATGAATCAAATACCGTCCTCTACTAATATTTGGAGGAGTGGAATATATATAGATATAGATATTGCTTTATGTGAGATTTGCATTACAGTTAATTTTCAGAAAATTATTTATGTTTTACGCTTTTCAGGAGGAGCCTTGTTGATGTTATGAGTAGCACTAGAACCTGAGTGAATCATAGGGATTCAGATGTAGCCTGAATGAATCACAGTGATTCAGGAAGAACCTAGACGAATCATTCAGTAAAAGCCTGAGTGAATCATAGCCATTCATTTAGAGCCTGAGTGCATCAGCGATTCAATCAGAATTTCAGGGAATCGTAGAATTTTATGTAGAGCCTGGGTGACCTGCATTGAAGGGTGCTGAGTGTGATTTGAGTGGGACTTTAAGAGGGGGTTTAAGGGGGCCTTGAGAGGGATATTGAAGGGGCTTTTTAGAGGAATATTTAGAGGATTTTTAGAAGGGGCTTTTAGAGGGGTGATGAGAAGGCTTTGAGTGGGGCATTAAAAGGCCTTTGAGAGGGAAGACAAGAGGGCTTTGAGTGGGACCGAGAGAGGGCCGTTGAGGGGGCGGGGGCTAGAAGCGGAAGGGTCGCTTTGGGAGGTCCATCGACGGGCGTGTCAGGTCAAAGGTCGCGGGGATGACGGGTAAATCCCCGGCAATATTTTGGCGCAGGGTTCCCTGCGATCCTCCCTAACTGAAGCTGTGGAAAAACAGACGATAAAGACGTACACAAAACGCGATGCAAATGGCTCGAACTCTGGCGACGCAGGGAGACAAACAGGGTGGCGGACATTACCGTATCTTTTCAAGAGCGCAGTGCTTAGTTCTTTCGTATATATGTATGTTTGTATGTGTGTATGTAACCCCTCAGAGGTCCTGTCCCTTATCCCCAGTGGTCAGGGACGGCGTGGCCCCCAGGGGCCCTCCGTGGGCCAGTTCCTCACTATGGACATGGATACAGCGGGGGGCGTCACGGCACAGTGGCCTTATGGATGACTTCGCATTACGCGGGCCAGAGTGTTCCATTCAGAGCCCGCGACTCCGACGGGAAATAACAATGCTTTACCCATTACCTGGGCCGGGTTAATGGACCACGCCCGACCAGCTGGTAGACGACCAGCATTTTGAACATCAGTTATTGACTGACACTTTACTCTGGGGAAGTCGTTAGGACCAAGCGCCCTCTAGTTGAAAAGGAAAGAAGAAATAAACCAGCAGCGCTACAGAATTACACCACAGTGCACCACAACACACCACACCACCACAATATTACTACAGCTACTCTCCCTACAGGAGCATCTTACCCTAATAACCATGTACGGCTCAGGTACTGCCCTCTACTGGGGGTCGTAAGGCAAGTCTAGAACTAAAGTTTTGTTCGGTAATGATCGAAGCTTCCCGGAAGTTGTCCCCGTGAGCAGGCAACCTCACGCGCCGTGGTCAGGTCGCACGGACCTCCTCCTCCTCCTCCTCCTCCTCCTCCTTCATTTTCTTCTTCTTCCTTTTCTTCGTCTTCATCTCTTCCATGAAATCATCACACGTTCTTTCCAACTGTATTATCTCCTCCTCCTCCCCCTCCTGGTTTATAACAATCCATATTGGAAATGGAAAATTCGTGGAAGGGAATTGCACGTGTGCTCCTGCGACTGTTCAGTCAAGCTCTTAACCTACATAACCACAGCGGGCTGGACCAGACCCGCTGTGGTAGTCTGCGGCTAACTCCAGGCTGTACACCCCCACCCACCCCACCCTCCACCACAACCACAATTGCCACCGTCGTCCGCCCTTACCGCCCACCTGGCGGGCGGCGTGGGTACTACTGACACCCCCTCCCCCTCCCCCTGGCTGCTGAGTGACGTCACAGAACGAGCGGCCTGAGCAGAAAGTGCTCGCAAGTCATGACGTCACAACGAGTGAGGTAAGCATTGATTGGCTGGACGTTGTGCGACGTCACAGGAGTGATGTGAGCGGCGATTTCCAGTCCAGCGTTGCCATAAATACGGGCGGAATCTCGCTCATTCCCCGGCGTGGCCGGGGGAATAGCCAGCCATTCCACCCTGACACGTTGGCAATAGTATCGCCTCCCATTTTCTCTGATCGGACGGTTTGTTACAAGCCGCAGGGGAACAAGATGTTGCGTGGGGACATTATGGGGTGACGTAGTGTGACGACGTCACTCGTTACCTGGTGTTCAGTACCAGTGTCGTGTTACTGCGAAGTAGAGGCCCGTTCACTAGTACTGGTCCTCTCGTGACCACGAGTCAACAGGTCAGGTCAGGCCAGGTCAGGTTAGATTATTGTCTGGCCCAACCAACCACCTTGCACGACCCCGACTTGAACGTTCCCCACGACAAGTGATGTAACCACACTTTAACCCGTTCGGTGCGACTGTACGACCCTACAGCACGACGGCGGTGGTGCGACCCTTGAGCACGACGGCTTAACTCTTGGAGGGGGGGAAAGGCGCGGAACAACCCTCGCGTCAGGTCGGAGGCCGGGGGGCCGTCTGTGTCTCGCTGTTTCTCGGTGTGTCTTCCTCGTCTTCTTCACCACCGCCTCCACTTGCCCCGTCTTCCTCCTCGTCCGTCACTCCTCATTATTCACCTGACTTCGCCAGCGCATTTCTCCTCTCTCTCTCTCTCTCTCTCTCTCTCTCTCTCTCTCTCTCTCTCTCTCTCTCTCTCATTTTCCCCCCCCCC
>JAYMFT010060017.1:0-14946 GCA_038088735.1 Panulirus argus | reverse complement strand
CATGGAGAAGGAAAAGTTTTGGTTTTTAAACAGAAACGGAAAAGATGGGCAAACACAGGTGCAAGTTCAGAAGCACATTCTTTCAGTACACGGGGATGGATGCCATCAGGACCGGAAGCCTTGCTTGTGTCCAGAGAAAGAAGAGCTTTTATAATCTTATCTGAACATCTTGTCCTCTATATTCATCATCTAATTGTCCAACCTTTCCTCTGTGGGGCCTTGAGTGAAAAGGTCCTTACTGTATCCTTGAAATAGATAATTTAATGTAGACCCATACATGCACAAGCACATAAGACTGGTTGTGTGGAAAAATACACACAACGCATGCTCACAGAAACACATATGACCATAGAAACGCACGTGAGGACCCATACTTACATGAGAATGCATGCATGTAGAATCATGCACATGCAGAAACATTAACTCTACAAACATCACATCCACATCTTCGAAACTGCTTTGCCTAATGGAAACAGCATGGTTTCCTCTTTACCTACTTGGAAAGGAGTTTTACACCATTTTGTCCCTACTATTGTTGCTTATCTAATGTTCAATGAATTGACTGATTTTTTGGTCCACTCCTCCAGTCCTCTCTATCACTGTAGTAGAATTTCTCTACATCTATTCACAATCTTTTTGCTAATTTTGTTTCATCATCTAGCCTATCATAGACATCTGAACTCAGTTTTTCTATATTCAGATTACCCTTCCTCAATAACTGTAGTTGGAGAATTTTCAAAATTATTGATAAATCCTTCAGTAAATGTCATGACTTGTAGGAGTAGATGGATAAAGTAAGCTCAATGTGGGGTCTGCCAAGAGTTTTGAAATGCAGGAAGATATGTTTGTGCAAATGTTATATTCTCATGATTCCTATTATCTTTTTAATAATGTTGACTTTCATGAAGATATGATCATGAAAAGACAGTTGGAGTCCATATAGTGTACTCTATCCTTCTCATACTCAACATTCTTTAGTGCATGCCTTGTATATATGTCATGTGAACCCATAGCTTACTTTAAGGGCTCTTCTACGTTCAGTTAATATGTTGCACGTACATTAATATCCTGTGGATACAGTGTCAAAAGACTGAGAATTTCCCAGCCTTATCGTTATCTGAATATGCCATGTTTGCCTCTTCTTTCTCATTAGCATTGTCTATGTTATGATCAAGTTTACTACTCTTGATGGAAGTTTTGTTTTTCACATAACTCAGGAATTTGACTTTGTTCCTAAGTAAATTCTACTTATTACCTGAGACTACTCTAATTTCTTGTTTCTCTGTACTTTTCACCATTTCAAGCATATTTGAACAAGATCCATGAGAAAATAGTGTATTTTCTTCACTTGTCCTGATGGTATTGAAAGTTTTAAGGATTACTTTTCCTAGACAGCAGTCAGTATCTAAAATACTGCAGGTAGATGCTGCATCCCAATCACTGAACAGGAGCTCTTTCTTTGCCTTGTAACCTTGCTTGTGAAAATTAGTTATCTTCAGCTTGATGCGGGATGTTATATTTTTAGAGGAATTTTAGGATAGGATGGTCACTTTTGTCCAGCAGAGATGAAGTTTTCAAGTCATCAAATGCATCCTCTTTCTTGAAGTTATGTACAGTACATGAGGCTTGTTGTTCATTGTAAAGCAAATTAACATAGTATTATGCTGATACTGGAAATTGATTCTATAAGTTTGTTAGTCTTGGATGAGATTCCCTTCTCGATCGCTCCTAATATTAAGATTTATCTTGGGTTCATCATAATGTGCCATGAATAGTATGTTTGACTTTTAGATTAGCAGCATTCCTCATAATATGGACAAGTTATTACTGTTCCTTGGAGAACTTTTAGTGCTTTTTTACCAACATCCAAATAATAATTTATCCTTATCAATTCCAGTCTGTTCCTATACCTGTTCCTAATACTACTCTTTAAAGCTATATCTCTAAGATTAAGATTCAGTATTTTTGGCTACATACTACACTTCTCATCTTCACTGTTCTAGTGAAACATCTGAGTTATCTTAAAGTTCACACACTGTCAGACATGCCACTTCCAATATTTTTGATTTTCTTAGTTTCAGCAAGTGTTAAAGGTTTCTGATTCATCAGGTTTATTGTCAAAATTATTTTCACATAAATCAAATGTTAATTTGAATCTGCTTTGGTAAGCTTTTGGTAAATAAGCTTATAAAAGAGGAATAATTAGTGTTACTGTGCATAGTATATCTCCTACCAGCAGGATTGTTCTTCATTGGAAACTTCCCATCGGAATATTGCATATTTCACTGATTCATGGTAGAGTTGTTACCAAGCACAAGAACTTCTTTTGTGATGTATTTAGCTTGCAGTGCTTTACAATGAAGTAATCTTTTATTTTTTCGTCATTGTCATGTCGTCTGTAATGACAGTGGCCATGAAAGAAGTAATTTTTGCTCTCTCTAGGAGATTTCTGAAGATCAACTGCTCCTCATAAGAATAAATTGTAACAAACATTGACTGTTATAGATCAGAGTTCTTCCCCATTCATATGACTGTCAAATGGTTACTCACATTATTTATGTTTAATTCACTGCAGGTAGATATCCAAATTTATAAACATCTCTTTGTTTCCTTTGCTTACAATCATCAAGTGTAATTTTCTCATCATTATAGATTATTATTTTTTTTGTTTTTCTATTTTCAGTTATATGCTTTCCTGCCCTACTGTTCTTGTGTTTTTCATTCATTATAGTTTTAGGTTCATCTTGTGTCATCTGATTGGGTTTTGAATTCACCTGTTTGTACTGTGTCTTCTCTTATCTGGGTTTATTATTTAAATCCTATTTTGTCTACACAACCTGTCCTCTGTATTGTACATGCAGTTTTCCAACCTTTCCTCAGTTTGGCCTTAAGAATGAAAAATTCCTTCCCATATTGTAAAATAGGTAATTAAACATACACCCATACTCATGGAAACAGATGTGAGCATAGAAACGTACATGTGCGGACCCATATGCACACGAGAAAACATGCATGTAGAATTATACACGTGCACACACATGCATGAACACAAATTCAACTGTTATTACACTACAATCCAGAAAAATGATTTGGCATTTGGAAAATGACTGGTTACTTCTTTGCCCTTTTGGAAAGGAGTTTTTCATACATTGGTCCCATGTCGTATGTCTAATCTTTCCTACTTATAATGGTAGTACCACTCAAGCCATGTTGTTACCACTGTTACAATGAAATATTTGGGTTATATTAATGTTCCTCTTCTGTTAGACATGCCACCGCTACTTTTTTGGTTTTGCTTAGCTTCACCAACTGTTTCTATCTATCAGTTTATTTTTTTTTCAAAATTCCTTTCATTTTCTTCAATAGTGAATCTTTATTAATGAATAAAGACTTTAAAAGAGGAATGTTTAGTCTTGCTTTGCATAGCAATATTCTTAACAGCAGAGTAATTATTCACTCACTGGTAACTTCCTATTGGGATTTTTTATATTGTTCCAATTCATTGTTAACAAGCATGAAAAGTTTTTTGTAATGCCATTAGCTTGGAACACTTACCATCAAGTGATCTTATATATTCTTATCTGAACAACTTGTCCTCTATATTCTTCTTCTGTTTGTCCAACCTCTCATCTGTAGGGACTTAGGAATGAAAAGGTCCTTGCTGTATCCTGAAATAGGCAATTAGACATACACCCATACGTCCAAAAGCACATAAGACTGGTCGCGTGGAAAAATACGCACATGGACGCATGCTCGCAGAAACAGATATAAGCATATAAACACACATGTGGACCCACATGCACGTGAGAATACATGCACGTAGAATCATACACATGCACAAACACACAGAAACATAAACTCTACAATCATCACATCCACATCTACGTAACTGCTTTGCCTAATGAAAAAAGCATGGTTGCCTCTTTACCTGCTTGGAAAGGAGTTTTACACAATTGGTCCCATGTCATATATCTGATCTGTCCTACTATTGTTGCTTATCTAATGTTCAATGAATTGACTGATTCTTGGTTCACTTTTCCAGTCCTCTCTATCACTGTTGTGGAATTACTCTACATCTATTCACAATCTTTTGCTAATTTTGTGTCATCATCTAGCCCATCATAGACATCTGAACTCAGTTTTCCTATGTTCAGATTTCCCTTCCTCAACAACTGTAGTTGGAGAATTTTCAATATTATTGATAAATAATTCAATAAATGTCATTACTTCTAGGAGGATTAGATGGAAAAAGGAAGCTCAATGTGAGGTCACCCAAGGGTTTTGTAAAGTAGGAAGATATGTTTGTCCAAGTGTTATATTTTCATGATTCCTATTATCTTTTTAATAATGTTGACTTTTGTGAAGATATAATCATGAAAAGACAGTTGGGGTCCATATAGATTTCTCTATCCTTCTCAGATTCAACATTCTTTAGTGCATGCCTTGTATCTCTCTTATGTGAATCCTACACATCGTATGGATAACCTACTTTTGTTACTAATCTATTGGGAATACTTTGCATTTATCTGGATTTAATCATACATGCCAAAAGTGTTTCTAGTATTGTACAATATTCGTGTTGTTCATATGTCCTAATGATTTTTCTTTTGATGATTCATATAATGAAATCTTTAGATCATCATGAAAGGAAACTCTGTGACTCAATAATGCTAAGTAAATCATTACTGGTTACTAGGTAACATTTTCTTTTTTTTTACATAGAAAAGCAAGACACGACATCCAAATCCTACTGTACCTTCACTATTTGTAAAGAAGTGTCTGACAGTGATGAAATAGGTGATTTTGCCATTTTCAAGTAAGTTATGTTTCCTGGAACTATGTCTTCTGTAGCCATAGCTTACTTTAAGGGCTTTTCTACGTTCAGTTGATATGTTGCAGATACGTTAATATCCTGTGGATACAGTGGCAAAAGATTGAGAGTTTCCCAGCCTTATCATTATCTGAATATGCCATGTTTGCCTCTTCTTTCTGATTAGCATTGTCCATGTTATGGTCAGGTTTACTACTCTTGATGGAAATTTTGTTTATCACATAACTGAGAGATTTGACTTTCTTCCAAAGTAAATTCAGCTTACTATCTGAGACTGTTCTCATTTCTTGTTTCTCTATACTTTTCACCATTTTAAGGCTGTTTCAAACAAGATCTATGAGAAAAGATAGTGTATTTTCTTCAATTGTCCTGATGTTATTCAAATTTTTAGGGATTACTTTTCCTAGACAGTAGTCAATATCTAAAATACTGCAACTAGATGCTGCATCCCAATCAGTGAACAGGAGCTCTTTCATTGCCTTGTAATCTTGCTTATGAAAATTTGTTATCTTCATCTTGATGCAGGATGTTATATTTTTAGAGGAATTTTAGGATAGGATGGTCACTTTTGTCCAGGGGAGGAGATGAAGTTTTCAAGTCATGAAATACATCGTCTTTCTTACTTGAAGTTATGTACAGTACATGAGGCTTGTTGTTCATTGTAAAGCAAGTTTGACATAGTAATATGCTGATACTGGAAGTTGATTCTTTAAGTTTGTTAGTCATGGCCGGGATTTCCCTCCAAATTGCTGCCAATATTCAGATTTATCTTGGTTTCATCAGAATGTGCCATTAATAGTATTAGTTTGACTTTTAGATTAGCAGCATTCCTCATAATGTGGTCAAGTTATAATTGTTCTCTGGGGAACTTTTAGTGCTTTTTTTACAAAATCCAGTCTATTCCCATGCTTGGTCTTAATACTCTTTAAAGCTGTATCTTCAAGAGTTAGATTTTATATTTTTGGCTACATACTACACTTCTCATCTTCACTGCTCCTGTGAAACACTTCTGTCAGACATGCCACTTCCAATATTCATTTTTTTTCTTAGCTTCAGCAAGTTTTAAAAGTTTCTAATCCGTCAGTTTTATATTCAAAATTATTTTCACATGAGTCGAATGTCAATCTGAATCTTCTTTGGTAAATAAGTTTAAAATGTAAATCTGAATCTTCTTTGGTAAATAAGCTTATAAAAGAGGAATAATTAGTGTTACTGTACATAGTATTGCTCCTACCAGCAGCATTGTTCTTCATTGGTAACTTCTTATTGGGATTTTCTATATTTTACTGATTCATGGTAGAGTTGTCAGCATGCACAAGAACGTCTTTTGTGATATATTTAGCTTGCTGTGCTTTACGATGAAGTAATCTTTTATTTTCTTGTCTTTGTCATGTGGGTAATGACAGTAGCCTTGAAAGAAGTAATTTTAGTTCTCTGTAGGAGATTTTGAAGGTCAACTGCTTCTCCTCATAAGAGTTAATTGTAACAAACATTGACCATTATAGATCAGATTTCTTTCTCATTTGTATTACTGTCAAAATGGTTACTCTCATTATATGTTTTTAATTCACTGCAGGTAGATACCCAAATTTATCCACATCTTTGTTTCCTTTGCTTACCATCATCAAGAGTAATTTTCTCATCTTTATAGATTATTATTTTTTGGTTTTCTATTTTCAGTTTTATGCTTTCCTGCCCTACTGTTCTTGTGTTTTTTATTTATGATAGTTTTAGGTTCATCTTGTGTCATCTGATTGCGTTTTGAAATCACCTGTTTGTATTGTCTTCTCAAATCTGGATTTGTTATTTAAATCCTATTTTGTCTACACAGCCTCTCCTCTATATTGTAGTTGCAGTTTGCAAACCTTTCCTCAGTTTGGCCTTAAGAATGAAAAGCTCCTTCCAATATCCTAAAATAGGTAATTAGACATACAACCATACATACACAGGTAGAAAAGACTGGCCGCATGGAAAAATACACATGTGGACGCATGCTCATGGTAACGGATGTTAGCATTGAAATGCACATGTGCAGACCCATATGCACATGAGAATACATGTACATAGAATCATGCACGTGCACACACATGAATGAATACAAATTCAACAGTCATCACACCTATATCAAGAAAAATAATTTGACATTTGGATAATGCCTGGTTACCTGTTTGCCCTTTTGGAAAGGAGTATTTCACACATTGGTCCCATGTCGTATGTCTAATCTTTCCTTCTTATAATGATAGAACCACTCAAGCCATGTTGTTGCCACTGTTTCAGTGAAATATTTGAGTTATATTATTGTTCCTTTTCTATCAGACATGCCACTTCCACTTCTTTAGTTTTGCTTTGCTTCACCAAATGTTAAAGGCTTCTATGTATCGGTATATTTCATTTTCATCATTCATTTCACTTAGTTTAGCAGTGAATCTGTATTAATGAATAAAGACTTAAAAGTGGAATAATTAGTCTTGCTTTGCATAGCAATATTTTTAACAGCAGGGTCATTATTCACTCACTGGTAAATTCGTATTGGAGTTTTTTTATGTTGTTCCAATTCATCGTAGACTTGTTAGCACGCATAAGAAGGTTTTTGCAGTGCTATTAGCCTGGAACACTTAGCATCAACAGATCTTTTATATTTTTATCTGAACAACTTGTCCTCTATATTCGTCATCTATTTGTCCAACCTTTCCTCTGTGGGTCCTTAGGAGTTTAAAGGTCCTTGCTATATCCTTAAATAGGCAATTAGACATACACCCATACATGCACAAGCACATAAGACTGGTTGCGTGGAAAAATACACACATGGACACATGCTCACGGAAACAGACGTGAGCATAGAAACACACGTGTGAACCCATGCGCACATGAGAATACATGCACTTACAATCATACACATGCACAAAGACACAAAAACATAAACTCTACAAACATCACATCCACACACATGAAACTGCTTTGACTAATGGAGAAAGCATGGTTACCTCTTTACCTACTTGGAATGGAGTTTTACACCAATTGGTCCCAATGCATATCTCTAATCTGTCCTACTATTGTTGCTTATCTAATGTTCAATGAATTGACTGATTCTTGGTCCACTCCTCTAGTACTCTGTATCACTGTAGTAGAATTTCTCTATATCTATTCACAATCTTTTGCTAATTTTGTGTCATTATCTAGCCCATTATAGACATCAGAACTCAGTTTTCCTATGTTCAGATTTCCCTTCCTCAATAACTGTAGGTGGATAATTTTCAAAATTAATGATAAATCCTTCAATAAATGTCATGACTTGTAGGAGGACTAGATGGATAAAGTAAGCTCAATGTGGGTTCTCCCAAGAGTTTTGAATAGCAGGAAGATATGTTTGTCCAAATGTTATATTCTCATGATTCCTATTATCTTTTTAATAATGTTGACTTTCGTGAATATATGATCATGAAAAGACAGTTGGAGTCCATATAGATTTGTCTATCCTTCTCATACTCAACATTCTTTAGTGCATGCCTTGTATCTCTGACATGTGAATCCTGCATATTGTATGGATAAACTACTTTTGTTACTATTCTATTGGGAATACTTTGCATTTATCTGGATCTAATCATAATTGCCAAAAGTTCATCTGTTGTACAATATTCTTGTTTTTCATATGTTCTAATGATTTTTCTTTTGATTATTCATTGCATAGAATCTTTAGATCATCATGAAAGAAAACTGAGTGACTCAATAATCCTAAGTGATTCATTGCTGTTTACTGGGTAACTTTCTTTTATTTTTACGTAGAAAAGCAAGACATGACTTCCTAATCTTACCGTGCCTTCACTATTTTGTAAGAAGCATCTGACAGTAATGAAAGGGATAATGTAAAATGCAGACCAAAATTGCTTAATATTCTAGTGTGATATCCATCTGGAACAGATGATTTTGCCATTTTCAAGTAAGTATGTTTCCTGGAACTATGTCTTCAGTAGCCATAGCATACTTTAAGGGCTCTATTATGTTCAGTTATTATGTTGCAGGTACATTAATATCCTGTGGATACAGTGGCAATAGATTGAGAGTTTTCCAGCCTTATCATTATCTGATTATGCCATGTTTGCCCCTTCTTTCTGATTAGCATTGTCCATGTTATGGTCAGGTTTATCACTCTTGATGGAAGTTTTATTTTTCAAATAACTCAGAGATTTGACTTTGTTCACAAATAAATTTTACTTACTACCTGAGACTACTGACATTTCTTGTTTCTCTATACTTTTCACTATTTCAAGCTTGTTTCAAACAAGATTTATGAGAAAAGATAGTGTATTTTCTTCACTTGTCCTGATGTTATTCAAATTTTTAGGGATTACTTTTTCTAGACAGTAGTCAATATCTAAAATACTGCTCTTAGATGCTGCATCTCCAATCAGTGAACAGGAGCTCTTTCATTGCCTTGTAATCTTGCCTTTGAAAATTGGTTATCTTCAGCTTGATGCAGTGTGCTTATTATATTTTAAGAAGAATTTTAGGATAGGATGGTCACCCTTGTCCAGTGTAGGAGATGAAGTTTTCAAGTCATAGAATACATTCTCTTTCTTGTAGTTATGTACAGTACGTGGGGCATGTTGTTCGTTGTAAAGCAAGTTGACTTAGTAATATGCTGATACTGGAAACTGATTCTTTAAGTTTTTTGGTCATGGATGGGATCTCTTCTCAATTGCTGCCAATATTCAGATTTATCTTGGGTTCATCAGAATGTGCCATTAATAATATATGTTTGACTTTTAGATTAGCAGAATTTCTCATAATATGGACAAGTTATTATTATTCTATGGAGAACTTTTATTGTCATTTTTTTACAAACATCCAGTCTATTCCCATACTTGTTCCTAATATTCCTCTTTAAAGCTGTATCTTCAAGAGTTAGATTGAATATTTTTGGGTACACACTACCCTTGTCATCTTTACTGTTCCTGTGAAACACTTACCTTAAATTTCACATTCTGTCAGACATGCCACTTCCAATATTTATTTTTTTCTGAGCTTCAACAAGTTTTTAAAGGTTTCTGATCTGTCAGTTTTATTGTCAAAATTATTTTTACATGAGTCAAATGTAAATCTGAATCTGCTTTGGTAAATAAGCTCCTAAAAGAGGAATAATTTGTGTTAATATGCATAGTATAACTCCTACCAGCAGGATTGTCCTTCATTGGTAAACTCCTATTGAGATTTCATGTATTTTACTGATTCATGGTAGAGTTGTTAAAAAACACAAGAACTTCTTTTTTTGATATATTTAGCTTGCAGTGCTCTACAATGAAGTAATCTTTCATTTTCTTGTTTTTGTCATGTCTTGGGTAATGACTGTACCCTTGAAAGAAGTGATTTTAGCTCTCTGTTGGGGATTTTTGAAGATGAACTGCTTCTCTTCATAAGAGTTAATTGTAACAAACATTGACCATTATAGATCAGATTTCTTACCCATTCGTATGACAGTCAAAATGGTTATTCACATTATTTATGTTTGATTCAGTGCAGGTAGATATCCAAATTTATCTACGTCTTTCTGTGCCCTTTGCTCTCCATCATCAAGTGTATTTTTCTCATCATTTAAATTTCTTTTTTTTGCATTTTCAGTTATATGTTTTCCTGTCCTGGTGTCCTTTATTTTATTATTCAGGATAGTTTTTTCATTTTGTCTCATGTGATTTGGTTTGAATTCATCTGTTTATACTCAGTCATGTACTGTGTCTTCTCTTATCTGGGTTTATTTAACTCCTATTTTGTCAACACTATGTATCCTCTATATTGTACATGCAGTTTTCAAACCTTTCCTCAGTTTGATCATAAGAATGAAAAGCTCCTTGCAATATCCTAAAATAGGAAATTAAACATACACCCATACATACACAAGCACAAAAGACTGGTGATGTGGAAAAATACACATGTGGATTCATGCCCTTCTGTAGCATGATGCCCTTGGGGAAGATTGTCTTCTCAAATAGTGTAACACCATGTAGTTTACTGATGTTAGATTTTTTTAGTTCATTTTCAAGTTGTGCCGATACATAAAATCCTCGCTTAATGAGGTACAAACAAGACTTGTCAATTCAAACTTTGTTGGAAATCTTATTATTTACAAAATTTACACAAAATTACTGACATTCAGAACTGTAACTTAAGATTTGGGCGAAGAGTTCCATAAATCTTTCTGTACAGTTTATAGAAAGATGTTGATAGTGAAACCATAAGTAATACTATGCTAACAGATTGGGTCTCAATTTCACTTTATTGTCAGTTTGAATATTATCATCATTGAAATGTACATTAATAATATATTCTTAGAGATAATGTTTAAAAAGATAAGCTTAAAATGAAATGACACATGGACACATGCTCGTGGAAACAGACGTAAGCACAGAAACACACATGCGGACCCATATGCACATGAAAATACATGCACATGCACAAACACACAGAAATGTAAACTCTACAAACATCACATCCACATCTACGAAACTGCTTTGGCTAATGGAAAAAGCATGGTTACATCTTTACTTACTTGGAAAGGAGTTTTACACCAATTGGTCCCAATGCGTATCTCTGGTCTGTCCTACTATTCTTGCTTATCTAATGTTCTTGGTCCTCTCTTCCAGTACTCTCTATCACTGTAGTGGAATTTCTCTACATCTATTCTCAATCTTTTGCTAATTTTGTGTCATCATCTAGCCCATTATAGACATCTGAACTCAGTTTTCCTATATTCAGATTTCCATTCTTCAATAACTGTAGTTGGAGAATTTTCAAAATTATTGATAAATCCTTCAATAAATGTCATGACTTGTAGGAGGACTAGATGGATAAAGTAAGCTCAATGTGGGGTCTCCCAAGAGTTTTGAAAAGTAGAAAGATATATGTGTCCAAGTGTTATATTCTCATGATTCCTATTATTTTTTTGATAATGTTGAATCACGAAGATATAATCATGAAAAGACAGTTGGAATCTATATAGACTTCTCTATCCTTCTCAGACTCAACATTCTTTAGTGCATACCTTGTATCACTATCGTGTGAATCCTGCATATTGTATGGATAAACTAGTTTTGTTACTATTGTATTGGGGATACTTTGCATTTAACTGGATTTGATCATACTTGCCACAAGTTTTTCTAGTATTGTACAATATTTGCGTTGTTCATATGTTCTAATGATTTTTCTCTTGATGATTCATTGCAGAAAATCTCTTGGTCATCATGAAAGAAAACTGTGACTCAGTAATCCTAAGTAAATCATTACTGGTTACTGGGTATCTTTTTTTTTTTCTTACGTAGACAAGCAAGACATGACTTCCTAATCCTACCGTACTTTCACTATTTGTAAAGAAGCATCTGACAGTAATGAAAGGGTTAATGTAAAATGCAGACCAAAATCTCTTAATATTCTAGTTTGATATCCATCTGGAATAGATGATTTTTTCATTTTCAATAATTTATGTTTCCTGGAATTATATCTTCAAGGGCTCTTATATGTTTAGTTAATATGTTGCAGGTACATTAAGGGCCCTTCTATGTTCAGTTAATATCCTATGGATACAGTCGCAATAGATTGACAGTTTCCCAGCCTTTTCGTTATCTGATTATGCCATGTTTGCCTCTTCTTTCTGATTAGCATTGTCCATGTTATGGTCAGGCTTACCACTCTTGATGGAAGTTTTTTTTTTCACATAACTCAGGGATTTGACTTTATTCCTAAGTAAATTCTACCTGCTACTTGAGACTACTCTCATTTCTTGTTTCTCTATACTTTTCACCATTTCAAGCTTGTTTCTAACAGGATCCATGATGTTATTCAAATTTTTAGGGATTACTTTTCCTAGACAGCAGTCATTATCTTAAATACTGCAGGTAGATGTTCCATCCCCATCATTGAACAGGAGCTCTTTCATTGCCTTGTAATCTTGATTTTGAAAATTGGATATCTTCAGCTTGATGCAGGATGTTATATTTTTAGAAGAATTTTAGGATAGGATGGTCACTTTTGTCCAGGGGAGATGAAGTTTTCAAGTCATCGAATACATCCTCTTACTTTAAGTTATGTATGTGGGGCCTTGCTGTTCATTGTAAAGCAAGTTGACATAGTAATATGCTGATACTGGAAATTGATCCTTTAAGTTTGTTAGTCATGGATGGGATTCCTCTCTCAATCGCTCTCAATATTTAGATTTATCTTGGGTTCATCATTATGTGCCATGAATAGTATAAGTTTGACTTTTAGATGAGCAGCATTCCCCATAATATGGACAAGTTATTATTGTTCTCTGGAGAACTTTTATTGGTTTTTTACAAACATCCAGTCTATTCCCATACTTGTTTCTAATATTCCTCTTTAAAACTGTATCTTCAAGAGTTAGATTTGATATTTTTGGGTACATATTACCCTTGTCATCTTCACTGTTTCTGTGAAACACTTGAGTTATCTTAAATTTCACATTCTGTCGGACATGCCACTTCCAATATTTATTTTTTTCTTAGCTTCAGCAAGTTTTAAAGCTTCTGATCTGTCAGTTTTATTGTCAAAATTATTTTCACATGAGTCAAATATAAATCTGAATCAGCTTTGGTAAATAAGCTCCTAAAAGAGGAATAATTTGTGTTGCTATGTATAGTATTGCTTCTACCAGCAGGATTGTTCTTCCTTGTTAACTTCCTATTGGGATTTTCTATAGTTTAATGATTCTTTGTGGTGTTGTTAAAAAGCACAAGAATTTCTTTTGTGATATTTAGCTTGCAGTGCTCTACAATGAAGTAATCTCTCATTTTCAAGTCTTTGTCATGTCCTGGGTAATGACAGTACCCTTCAAAGAAGTAATTTTAGCTCTCTGATGGGGATTTTTTGAAGATGAACCACTTCTCCTCATAAGAGTTAATTATAAGAAACATTGACCATTTTAGATCAGATTTCTTCCTCATTCGTATGACTGTCAAAATGGTTCTTCACATTATTTATGTTAATTTACTGTAGTTAGATATCCAAATTTATCTACGTCTTTCTGTTTCCTTTGCTTTCTATCATCAAGTGTACTTTCCTTATCATTATTGATAGATATTTATTTTTTTATGTTTTCAGTTATATGTTCTCCTCTCTTGCTGGTCTTTTGTATTTTTATTCAGGATAGTTTGTTTCATTTTTTGTCATGTGATTGGGTTTTGAATTCACCTGTTTGTACTCTGCCATGTACTGTGTCTTTTCTTCTCTGGGTTTGTTATTTAACTCCTATTTTGTCAACACAAGGTGTCCTCTATTTTGTACATACAGTTTTCAAACCTTTCCTCAGTTTGGTCATAAGAATGAAAAGCTCCTTTCCATATCCTAAAATAAGTAATTAAACATACAACCATACATGCATAAGAACAAAAGACTAGCTGCATGGAAAAATACACACGTGGACACATGCTCACGGAAACAGACATGAGCTTAGAAACACATGTGCGGACCCACACGCACATGAGAATACGTGCACGTAGGATCATACACGTGCACACATATGCATGAACACAAATTCTACAATCATCACACCTAGATCTAGAAAAATAATTTGACATTTGGATAATGCCTGGTTACCTGTTTGTCCTCTTGGAAAGGAGTTTTTCACACATTGATCCCATGATGTATGTCTAATCTTCTACTCCTTCTTCTTCTTCCTCTTTTTTTTTTTTTAGTCACTGACAAAAGTCCATATCAAGGCCGGGCCCTAATTGAAATGTAGATAGAGTTGAGAAAGGGGGAAAAAAACAGACAGGGAAAGTATTTACAAATTTTTGAGAAAGTGAAAAGCATGTCTCTTGAAACGAGCCATGTCATAGTTATTGGGAAAGACATGAGAAAGTAGAGAGTTCCAGAGCTTCGACGTTTAGGGAAAGAAGCAGTTATCAAAACGGCACACCCTTGAGCTGCCGATGGTCACACAATAATCATGTGACGCAGTAGCTTGCCGAGCATTCTGTGGTCTAGCTATTGGTGGGGGCACACAACCAGCCAGCTCTCAGGAGCAAAAGCCAGAGTAATACCTATAGAAAAGGGAAAGTGAACCAACATTGTGGCATAGAGCAAGGGGGTCAAGTTTGGAAGTTAGCCTG
>JAYMFT010060006.1:0-14946 GCA_038088735.1 Panulirus argus | reverse complement strand
ATAAACAAATTAAACAACCATGGGGACATCACACACCCCTGACGCAAACCGACCTTCACTGGGAACCAATCACTCTCTTCTTTTCCTTCCTCTGCCTCACCAGGATGTTCAGGAGCACACCAGAGACCTTGCCCTATCTCACCAGGATGCTTACCAGCACACCAGTGACCTTCCCTTGCCTCACCAGGATGCTCACCAGCACACCAGTGACCTTCTGCCTCACCAGGATGTTTAACAGCACACCAGTGACGTTCCCGTCCCTTACCATGATGCTCACCAGTACGCCAGAGATCTTTTTCTCCCTCACCAGGATCTTCACCAGTTTATCAGTGACTTCCCCTGCTTCACCAGGATGTTCACCGGTACACCAGAGACCTTCCTCTGTCTCACCAGGATGCTCACCAGCACACCTGAATCCCCTCCTCACCAGGATGTTTATCAGTGCGTCAGTGACCTTCCCTTGCCTCACCAGGATGTTCACCAGTACACCTGAATTCTCCCCCTGCCTCACCAGGATGATCTCCAGCACACCAGAAACTTTCTCCTGCGTCACTAGGATGTTCACAAGCACACCAGAGACCTTCCCCTACTTCACCAGGATGTTCACTAGCATACCAGAAACTTTCCTTTGGTTAACCAGCATGTTCACCAGCACACCAGAGATTCAGACCTGCCTCACAAAGATGTTCACCAACACAACGTAAACTTTCCCTGCCTCATGAGAATGTTCACCAGAACAACAGTGACCTTCCTCTGCCTCAACAGGATGTTCACTAGCACAACAGTGACCTTCCCGTGCCTCACCAGGATGTTCAAAGTACACAAGAGACCTTCTTCTGCCTCACCAGGATGTTCACCAGAACACCAAAGACCTTCCCCTGCCTCACCAGGATGTTCACAGCACACCAGAGACCTCCCTCTGCTTCACCAGGATGTTCACCAGCATACCAGTGACCTTCCCCTGCCCCACCAGAATGTTAGCCAGCACACCAGAGATCATGCTTCACCAGGATGTTCACCAGCACACAAGAGATTTTGACCTACCTCACAAAGATGTTCACCAGCACACCAGAGACCTCCCCCTGCCTCACCAGGATGTTCACCAGCACAGCAGAGACCTTCCTCTGCCTCACTAGGATGCTATCCAGCATACTAGTGACATTCCCCTGCCCCACCAGAATGTTTACCAGCACACCGGATACCTTCCTCTGTTTCACCAACATGTTCACCAGCACACCTGTGACTTTCACATGCCTCATAATGAAGTTCACCAGCACAACAGTGACCTTCACCTGACTCATCAAGATGTTCTTCAACACGCCATTGACCTTGCTCTGCCTCACCAGGGTAATAACCAGCACACTAGTGACCTCTTCCTCATCACGATGTTCACCAGCAGACCAGAGTCCTTCCTCTCCCTCACCAGGTTGTTCATCAGCAGAAAGCGGCCTTCCTCTGTCTTACCAGGATGTTCTTAAGCACACCAGTGACCTCCCTGCCTCATCAGGTTTTTCACCAGCACACCAGCAACCTTCCCTTGCCTCACCAGGGTGTTCACCAGCACACCAATGACCTTCCCCTAACTCACCAGGATGCTCCCCAGCACATCAGTGATCAATGACCTTCATTTGTCTCACCAGGGTGTTCGCCAGTACACCAGTGACCTTCCCCTTCCTCACCAGGGTGTTTTCCAGCACACCAGTGACCTTTACATGCCTCACTAGGGTGTTCCTCAGCACACCAGTGACTTTTTCCTGCCTCATCAGGATGTTCCCTAGACTACCAATTACCTTCCCTTGCTTCTCAACGATGTTAACCAACTCACCAAACACCTTCCTCTGTCACACCAGGATGTTCACCAGTACACCAGAGAACTTCCCCTGCCTCAGCAGGATGTTTATCAGCACACCAGTGACCTTCCCCTGTGTCATCAGGGTGTTCTCCTGCACACCAGTGACGTTCCCCTGCCTCACCAGGATATTCACCAGAACACCAATGGCCTTCTCCTAACTCACCAGGATGTTCACCAGCACACCAATGACCTTCTGTTTCAAATGGTTGTTCACCAGGACACCAGTGACCTTCCCCTGTATCACCAGGATTTTCACCAGCACACCAGAGACCTTCCCCTTCCATACAAGGATGTTCCCCAACACACCAGAGACCTTCCTCTACCTAACTAGAATGTTCTTCAGCATGCCACTGACCTTCCCTTGTCTCATCAGGATGTTCAACAGCACACCACTGACCTTCCCCTGTCTCACTAGGATGTTTATCAGCATACCAGTGACCTTCCCTGCCCCACCAGAATGTTCACCAGCACACCAGAGACCTTCCTCTGCCCCAAAAGTATGTTTGCCAGCACACCAGTGATCTTTCCCTACCTCAAAAGGATGCTCACCAGTACACCACTGACCTTCCCTTACCTCACCAAGATGTTAACTAGCACACCAGTGACCTTCACATGCCTCACCAGGAAGTTCACCAGCACAACAGTGACCTTCACCTGCCTCATCAGGATGTTCTCTAGCACACCAATGACCTTGCCCTGTCTCACCAGGATAATCACCAGCACACCAGTGACCTTCCCCTTCCTCATCATGATGATCACCAGCACACCAGAGTACTTCCCTCCCTCACCAGGTTGTTCACCAGGAGAAAAGAGGCCTTCCTCTGCCTCACCAGGATGTTCTCCAGCACAACAGTGACCTTCCCTTGCCTCATCAGGTTTTTCATCAGCACACCAGTGACCTTCCCCTGCCTCATCGGATGTTCAACAGCACACCAGTGACCTTCTCCTGCCTCACCAGGATCTTCACTAACAAACCAGATAAAACCTCCTGCCTCACCAAGATGTTTAACAGCACTACAGTGACCTTCCTCTGCCTCACCAGGATGTTCCCCAGCACATCATTGACCAGTGACCTTCACTTGCCTCACCAGGGTGTTCACCAGTACACCAGTGACCTTCCCCTGCCTCACCATGATTTTCACCAGTACACCAGTGGCCTTCCCCTGCCTCACCATGATGTTCACCAGCATAGCAGTGATCTTTCCCTGCCTCATCAGGATGTTCACCATCACACCAGTGACCTTCCTCTGCCTCACCAAGGTGTTAAGCAGCACACCAATGGCCTTCCCTTGCCTCTCCAGGGTGTTCAACTGTACACCAGTGACCTTCCCCTGCCTCACCAGGATGTTCACCAGCATACCAGACACCTTTCCCTGTCTCACTAGGATGCTCTCCAGCAAGTGAGACACCATCCTCTGCCTCACCAGGAAGTTTTCCAGCAACTAGTGACCTTTACCTGCTTCACCAGGGTGTTCCTTAGCACACCAGTGACCTTCCCCTGCCTTACCGGGATGTTCCCTAGCACAACAGTGACCTTCCCTTGCCTCTCAACGATGTCAACCAGCACACCAAAGACCTTCCTCTGTCACACCAGGATGTTCACCAGCACAGCAGAGAGCTTCCCCTGTCTCAGCAGGATGTTCATCAGCACACCAGTGACCTTCCCCTGCTTCATCAGGGTGTTCTCCTGCACACCAGTGACATTCTCCTGCCTCACCAAGATGTTCACCAAAACACCAGTGACCTTCTCCAAACTCACCAGGATGTTCACCAGGACACCAGTGATGTTCCCCTGCCTCACCAGGATGTTCACCATCACATCGCAGCTATTCCATGCCTCACCAGGATGTTTCTCAGCACACCATTAACCTTTCCCTGTCTTACCAGGATGTCCACTAGCACACCAGTGACCTTTCCCTGCCTCACCAGAATGTTCACCAGGATACCAGTGACCTTTCCCTGCCTCACCAGGATGTTCAGTAGCACACTAGTGACCATCCCCTACCTCATCAGGATGATCACTAACACACCAGAGACCTTCACCTGCCATACTAGGGTGTTCACCAGTACACCAGAGAACCTTCCCCTTCCTCACCAGGATGTTCGCAGCACACCAGAGATCCTCAACTAACTCATGAGGATTTTCACCAGCACACCAGAGTCCTTGCCTTGTTTCACGAGGATGTCCACCAGCATACCGATGACCTTCACCTGTCTCACCAGGATGTTCCCCAGTACACCAGTGACATTTCCATGCCTCACCATGATGTTAAGCATACTAGTGTCCTTCCCTCGCCTCGCCTCACCAGGGTGTTCCCCTGCACACTAGTGACTTCCCCTGCCTAATCAGACTCTTCACCAGCACACTCGTGACCTTCCCCTGTCTCTCCAGGATGTTCGCCAGCACACCAGAGACCTTCCTCTGCCTCACTAGAATGTTCACCAGCACACCAGTGACTTTCACCTGCCTCAACAGGATGTTCGCAACACACCAGGGACTTTTCTCTCTCACCAGGATGTTCTCCAGTAAACGAGAGACCTTCCCCCTCCTTACCAGTATGTTCCCATGCACACCAGAGACCTTCTTCTGCCTGAGAAGGATGTTCACCAGCAAACCAGTGACCTTCCGCTGTCTCACGAGGATGTTCGCCATTATACCGGTGACTTTCCCCTGCCCCACCAGAATATTTACTAGCACACCAGAGACCCTCCTCTGCCTCACCATCATGTTCACCAGCACACCAGTGACTTTCCCCTGCCTCACCAGGATATTCACTAACAAAAAAGAGAATATCTCCTTCCTCACCAGGATGCTCACCAGCACACCACTGACCTTCCCCCGCCTCACCAGAATGCTCAACTGCACAGGAGGGACATTCCACTGCCTCACCAAGATGTTCACCAGCATACCACAGACCTTTCCCTGTCTCACTAGGATGTTCTCCAGCAAATGAGACACCATCCTCTACCTCACCAGGATGTTTTCCAGCACACCAATGACCTTTACCTGCTTCACCAGGGTGTTCCTCAGCACACCAGTGACCTTTTTCTGTCTCACCAGGATGTTCCCTAGCACATCAGTGGCCTTCCCTTTCCTCTCAACGATGTTAAACAGCACACCAAATACCTTCCTCTGTCACACCAGGATGTTCACCAGCACACCAGAGAACTTCTCCTGCCTCAGCAGGATGTTCATCAGCACACCAGTAACCTTCCCATGCCTCACCAGGAAGTTTACCAGCACACAAGTGACCTTCCCCTGCCTCAATAGGATGTTCACCATCACACCACAGACCATCCCTGCCTCACCAGTTTTTCTCCAGCACACCAGAGACCTTCATATGCCTCACCAGGATGTTCACCAGCACACCAGTGAAATTCCCCTGCCTAACCAGGATGCTCAGTAACACAGCAGTGACCTTCCCCTTCCTCATCAGTATGTTTACTATTACACCAGAGATCTTCACCTGCCTCACTAGAGTGTTCACCAGCACACCAAAGACCTTCCCCTTCCTCACTAGGATGTTCACCAGGACACCAGTGACCTTTCCCTGCCTAGCCAGGATGTTTACCAGCACACCAGTGACCTTTCCCTTTCCTCACCTGGATGGTCACCAGCAAATAATAGACCTTCCCCTGCATCACCAGGATGTTCACCAGCGCACCAGAGACCGTTCTCTGCCTCACCATGGTCTTCATCAGCACACCAGTGACCTTCCCCTGCCTCACCAGGATGTTCACCATCACACCAATGACCTTCCCAGTCCTCACCAGGATGTTCTCTAGCACACCTCTGACCTTCACCTTCCTCACCAGGATGTTAACCAGCACATCAGAGACCTTCCCCTGTATCAATAGTATGCTCACCAGTCCACAAGTGACCTTCCCCTGCCTCACCAGGATGCTCACCAGCACATCAGTGACCTTCCCCTGCCTCAGCAGGGTGTTCACCAGCACACCAATGACCTTAACCTTCACCACCAGGATGTTCACCAGTACAAGAGAAACCTTCACCTGCCTCACCAGGACGTTATCCAGCACACTAGGCACCTTCACTTGCCTCACCACGTGTTCACCAGCACACCAGTAACCTTCTCCTGCCTCACCAGGATGTTCACAGGCACACCAGAGAACTTCACATGCCTCAACAGGATGTTCAGCAGCACACCAGAGAACTTCCACTGCCTCACCAGGGTGTTCACCAGCACATCAGTGACCTTCCACTGTCTCACCAGGATGTTCACCAGCACATCAGTGACCTTCCCCTGCTTCATCATGATGTTCATTAGCACAACAGTGACCACCCCTGCCTCACCAGGATGTTCACCAGCACACTACAGACCTTCTCTTACCTCACCAGTATGTTAACTAGCACTCCAGTGACCCTCCCCTGCCTCACATCGATTTTCACCAGCACACCAGAGACCTTTCCCTGCTTCACCAGGATGTTCACTTGCAAACCAGAGAACTTCCTCTGCCTTACCAGGGTGTTCACCAACACACCAGATACCTTCCCTTGCCTCACTAGGATGTTCTTCAGCACACCACTAACTTTCTCTTGCCCCATCAGGATGTTCACCAGCACACCACTGACCCTCCTCTGTCTCACTAGGACGTTTATCAACAAACCAGTGACCTTCCCCTGCTTCACCAGGATGTTCACCTGCACTCTAGTGACCTTCCTTTGCCTCACCAGGATTTTCACAAGGACACCAGTGATCTTTCCCTCCCTCACCAGGGTGTTCACCAGCACTCCAGTGACCTTCGCCTGCCTCACCAAAATATTCAACAGCAAACGAGAGACTTTCCCTTGCCTCAGCAGGATTTTTACCATCACACCAGAGACCTTCCACTGCCTCACCAGAGTGTTCACCAGCACACCAGAAACCTTCCCTGCCTCACCAGGATGTTCACCAGCACACCAGAGACCTTTCCTTGTCCTACCAAGATATTCACCAGTATACGATATACCTTCCCCTGCCTCACCTGGATGATTATCATCACACCAGTGACCTTCCCCTTTCCTCACCAGGATGGTCACCAGCAAACAAGAGACCTTCACGCGCTTTATCAGTGTGTTCACCAGCACACCAGAGACCTTTCCCTGTCTTTCCAGGATGTTCACCAGCAAACGAGAAACCCTCCCCTGCATCACCAGAATGTTCATCATCACAACAGAGGCCTCCCCCTGCGTCACCAGGATGCTCACCAGCACACCAGTGACCTTCCTATGTCTCAACAGGATGTTCACCAGCACACCAGTGACCTTCCCATGCTTCACCAGGATGCTCACGAGCACACCAGTGACCTTCACCTGCCTAACCAGAGTGTCACCAGCACACAACTGACCTTCACCTGCCTCACCAGAATGTTCCTCAGCACACCAGAGACCTTTCCCTGTCCCACCAGGATATTCACCAGCAAACGAAAGACCTTCCCTTGCCTCACCAAGATGTTTACCAGCACACCAGTGACCTTCCCCTTTCCTCATCTGGATGGTCACCAGCAAATAACAGACCTTCCCTGCATTACCAGGATGTTCACCAACACAAGAGAAAGCTTCACTGCCTCACCAGGATCTTATTCAGCTCACCAGACACCTTCACTTGCCTCACCACGTGTTCACCAGCACACCGGTGACCTTCCCCTGCCTCAGCAGGGTGTTCCCAGGCACACCAGAGAACTTCACATGCCTCAACAGGATGTTCAGCAGTACACCAGAGAACTTCCACTGCCTAACCAGAGTGTTCACGAGCACAGCAGTGACTTTCCACTACCTCACCAGGATGTCCACCAGCACATCAGTGGCCTTCCTCTGCTTCATCATGATGTTCATTAGCACAACAGTGACCACCCCTGCCTCACCAGGATGTTCACCAGCACACTACAAACCTTCCCCTACCTCACCAGTATGTTAACTAGCACTCCAGTGACCCTACCCTGCCTCACATCGATTTTCACCAGCACACCAGAGACCTTTCCCTGCCTCACCAGGATGTTCACTTGCAAACTAGAGAACTGCCTCTGCCTTACCAGGGTGTTCACCAACACACCAGAGACCTTCCCTTGCCTCACTAGGATGTTCTTCAATACATCACTGACCTTCCCTTGCCTCATAAGGATATTTACCAGCACACCACTGACCTTCCTTTGTCTCACTAGGACGTTTATCAACAAACCAGTGACCTTCCCCTGCTTCACCAGGATGTTCACCTGCACTCTAGTGACCTTCCTTTGCTTCACCAGGATTTTCACAAGGACACCAGTGATCTTTCCCTCCCTCGCCAGGGTGTTCACCAGCACTCCAGTGACCTTCGCCTGCCTCACCAAAATATTCAACAGTAAACGAGAGACTTGTCCTTGCCTTAGCAGGATTTTTACCATCACACCAGAGACCTTCCACTGCCTCACCAGGGTATTCACCAGCACACCAGAGACCTTCCACTGCCTCACCAGGGTGTTCACCAGCACACCAGTTACCTTCCCCTGCCAAACCAGGGTTTTCGCGAGCACACCAGAAACCTTCCCTTGCCTCACCAGGGTGTTCACCAGCACACCACAGACCTTCCACTGCCTCACCAGGGTGTTCACCAGCACACCAGTTACCTTCCCCTGCCAAACCAGGATTTTCGCAAGCACACCAGAAACATTCTCCTGCCTCACCAGGATGTTCACCAGCACACCAGAGACCTTTCCCTGTCTTACCGGGATGTTCACGAGCAAACGAGAGACCTTCCCCTGCATCACCAGAATGTTCATCATTACACCAGAGGCCTTCCCCTGCCTCACCAGGATGTTCACCAGCACACCAGTGACCTTCCCCTGCTTCACCAGGGTGTTCACCAGTACACAGAGGCCCTCAGCTGCCTCACCACGATGCTCACCAGTACACCAGTGCCCTTCCCATGCCTCACTAAGATGTTCACCAGCACACCAGTGATCTTCACCTGCCTCACCAGGGTGTTCACAAGCACACAAGTGACATTCCCCCTTCTCACCAGGGTTTTCACCAGCACACCAGAGACCTTTAGCTGTCTCACCAGGATGCTCACCAGCACACCAGTGACCCTCCCCTGCCTCCTAGGGTGTTCATCAACACACCAATGACCTTCACATGCCTCACCAGGATGTTATCCAGCACACCAGACACCTTCGCCTGTCTCATCATGTGTTCACCAGCACACCAGTGACGTTCCCCTGCCTCACCAAGGTGTTCACAGGCACACGAGAGACCTTAACATGGCTCACCAGGATGTTCACCAGCACACCAGAGAACTTCCACTGCCTCACCAGGGTGTTCACCAGCACAGCAGTGACCTTCCACTGCCTCACCAGGATGCTCACCAGTACATCAGTGACCTTCCCCTGCTTCACCAGGATGTTCACTAGCACAACAGTGACCTTCCTTGCCTCACCAGCATGTTCACCAGCACACTTTAAACTTCCTCTTGTCTCACCAGGATGTTCACCAGCACTCCAGTGACCCTCCCCTGCCTTACCACGATGTTCACCAGCACACCAGAGACCTTTCCCTGAGTAACAAGGAATTTCACTTGCAAACCAGAGAACTTCCTCTGCCTCATCAGGGTTTTCTCCAGCACACAAGTGACCTTCTCCTGCTTCACCAGGATGTTCACCAGCACAGCAGACACCTTTCCTTGTCTCACCAGGATATTCATCAGCAAACGAGACACCTTCCCCTGCATCACCAGGGTGTTCAGCAGCACATCAGTGACGTTCCCCTGTCTCACCAAGATGTTCACAGGCACAACAGAGACCTTAACATGCCTCACCATGATGTTCATGAGCATACCAGAGACCTTCCACTGCCTCACCACGATGTTCACCAGCACACCAGTGACCTTCCCCTGCTTCACCATGATATTCAGTAGCACAACAGTGACCTTCTCTGCCTCACCAGGATGTTCACGAGCACACCAGAGACCTTCCCTTGCCTTATCATGGTGTTATCCAGCACACCAGTTACCTTCCATTGCCTCACAAGGATGGTCACCACCACACCAGTGACCTTCACCTGCCTCACCAAGATGTTACCCAGCAAACAAGAGACTTTCACATGCCTCAAAAGAGTGTTTACCAGCACACCAGACACCTTTCTCTGTCTCAACAGGATGTGCACCAGTAAATGAGAGAAATTCCCCTGCATCACCAGGATATTCACCAGCACACTAGAGATCTGTCCCTGCCTGACCACGATGTTTACCAGCACACTTGGGACCTTGCCCTGCCTCACGAAGATGTTCACCAGCAAACCAGAAACCTTCCCCTGCCTCATCAGGATGTTCACTTAGCATACCAGTGACCACCTGCCTCACGAGGATGTTCACCAGCAAACCAGAGTCCTTACCCTGCCACACCATTATGTTCACCAGCACACTAGATACCTTTCTCTGCCTCACCAGGATGTTCACCAGCACGCCAGTGACCCTCCCTGTCTCACCAGGATGTTCACCAGCACATCAGAGACCTTTCCCTACCTTACCAGAATGTTCACTTACAAACCAGAGAACTTTTGCCTTACCAGGATGTTCTCCAGCACAACAGTGACCTTTTCCTGCCTCACCAGGATGTTCACCAGCCCACCAATGACCTTTCCCTGCCTCACAAGTATGTTCACCAGCACACCCGAGTCCTTACCCTGCTACGCCATTATGTTCACCAGCACACGAGAGACCGTTCCATGCCTCACCAGGATGTTCACTAGCACACCAGTGACCTTCCCCTGCCTCACATGGATGTTCGCCAACATACCAGAAACCTTCACCTTCCTCAATAGGGTGTTCCCAAGCACACCAGTGACCTTTACCTGCTTTACAAGAGTGTTCACCAACACACCAATGACCTTCCTCTGCCTCACCAGGATGTTTATTAGTACACCAGTGACCTTCTCCTGCCTCACTAGGATATTCCCCAGCATACCAGAGAGCTTCCTGTGCCTCACCAAGTTGTTCACCAGCACACCAGAAACCTTCCCTTGCTTTAACAGGATGCTCATCAGCACACCAGTGACCTTCCCCCTCCTCACCAAGGTTTTCTCCTACACACAAGTGACCCTCACGTGCCTCACTAGGATGTTCACCAGCACACAAACGACCTTCACCTGCCTCAGTAGGGTATTCACTTGCATACGATTGACCTTCCCCTGCCTCAATAAGATGTTCACCAGCACTTCAGACACATTCCCCTACCTCACTAGGTTGTTCATCAGCCCACCAGAGACCTTCCCATGCCTCACATGGATGTTCACCAGCACACCAGTTACTTTCCCCTGTCTCACTAGGATGTTCACCAGCAAACCAGAGACCTTCTTCTGCCTCAGTAGGGTGTTCACCAGTACACCATAGTCCTTCCTGTGCCTCACCAAGATGTTCATCAGTACACCAGCGACCTTCCCCTGCTACAACAGGGTGCTCACCTGCACACCAGTGACCTTCCCCTGCCTCACCAGGATGTTCCAACAGCACACCAGTGTTCTTCCCCTGCCTCACCAGGATGTTCCCCAGCACACCAATGACCTTCTCCTTCCTCACAAGGGTGTTCACCAGTACTCCAGTGACCTTCCCCTGTCTCTCAAAGATGTTCAGCAGCAAACAAGAGATCTTCCCCTGCCTCACCAGGATCTTCACCAGCACACCAGAAAATTTTCCCTGCCTCACCAGTATGTTCCCCAGCACACCAGTGACCTTCCTTGGACTCACCATGATGTTCACCACTAAGCCAGAAACCTTCAACTTGCTCACCATGTACACTTGCACACCACTGACCTATACATGCTTCACCAGGGGGTTCACCAGCAAACGAGAGACCTTCGCCTACCTCATTAGGATGTTTACCAGCACACCAATGACCTTTCCTTGCCTCAATAGGATGTTCACCAGCAAAAGAAAACCCTTCACCTGGCTCACCATGTACACCAGCACAACAGTGACCTTTACCTGCTTCACCAAGGGGGTTCACCATTACACTAGTGACCTTCCCCTGCCTCACCAGTATGTTCCAAGCAAACCAGTGACCTTCCTCTGACTCACAAGGAAGTTCACCAGAACACCAGAGACCTTCCTCTGCCCTACTAGGATGCTCCCCAGCACACCAGAGGCCTTCCTCTGCCTCACCAGGATGTTCACCAGCTCACCGGAGAATTTCCCCTGCCTCACCAGTATGTTCCCCAGCACACCAGTGACCTTCATCTGACTCACAAGGAAGTTCAACAGAACACCAATGACCTTCACCTGCCTCACCAGGGTGTTCATCATCCCACCAGTTACCTTTCCTGCCTCACTAGGACGTTCCCCAGCATACCAGTGACCTTTCCTTGCCTCACCATGATGCTCACCAGCAAACGAAAACCCTTCACCAACCTCACCATGTACACCAGCACAACAGTGACCTTTACCTACTTCACTAAGGGGTTCACCAGCACACCAGTGACCTTCCCCTGCCTCACCAAGATGTTCACCAACAAACCAGAAACCTTCACCTTTCTCACCATGTAGACCAGCACACCAGCGATCATTACCTGCTTCACCATGGAGTTCACCAGCACACCAGTAACCTTTCTCTGCCTCACCAGGATGTTCACCAGCATACCAGTGACCTCCCCTGCCTCATCAGGATGTTCACTAGCACCACAGTGACCTTCCCCTGCCTCACCTTGATGTTTACCAGCATACCAGTGACCTTCCCCTGACTCACTAGGATGTTCACCAGCACACCATAGTCCTTCCTCTTCTTCACCAATATGTTCATCAGCACGCCAGTGACCTTCCCCTGATACACCAAGGTGCTCAACTACACATCAGTAACCTTTCCGTGCCTCACCAGGATGTTCACCAGCACAACAGTCTTCTTCCCCTACCTCAGCAGGATGCTCTCCAGCACACCAGTGACCTTCACCTTCCTCACCAGGGTGTTCACCAGCACTCCAATGTCCTTCTCCTACCTCAAAAAGATGTTCAGCAGCAAACGAGAGACCTTCCCTTTCCTTACCAGGATGTTCGTTATCACACCAGTTACCTTTCCCTGCCGCACCATGATGTTCACCAGCACTAAAGAAACCTTCACCTGCCTCACCAGAATGTTCATAAGCACATCAGTGACCATCCCCTTCCCCACCAGCGTGTTCAACCGCACACCAGTGACCTTTCCCTGCCTCACCATGATGCTCACAAGCACACCAGAGACCTTCACCTGCCTCACAGCATGCTCACTGGCACCCCAGTGACCTTCCCTTTCCTCACCATTTTGTTCATCAGCATACAAGAGGCCTTCCCTGCCTTACCAGGATGCTTACCAGCACACCAGTAACCTTCCCCTGCATCACTATGATGCTCACCAGCACACCGGAGACCTTCCCCTGTCTCACCAGGATGCTTACCAGCACACCAGTGACCTTTTCCTGTCTCACCAGGATGTTCACCATCACACCAGTGACCTTCCTCTGTCTCAAAAGGATATTTACCAGCTCACCAGTGAACTTCCTCCTCTGCCTTACCAGGATGTTCACCAGCACACCAGAGAATTTCCCCTGCCTCACCAATATGTTCCCCAGCAAACCAGTGACCTTCCTCTGACTCACAAGGAAGTTCACCAGAACACCAGTGACTTTTCACCTGCCTCACCAGGATGTTCACCAGCATACCAGTGACCTTCCCCTGCCACACCAGGATGTTTATCAGCACACCATTGACCTTCCTCTGCCTCACCAGGATATTCACCAGCATACCAGTGACCTTCCTCTGTCTCGCCAAGATGTTCGTCAGCATAGCAGAGACCTTTCCATGTCTCACCAGGATGTTTTCTGGCAAACGAGAGACCCTCGTGTACCTCACCAGGATGTTTACCAGCGCACAAGTGACCTTCATCTGCCTCACCAGGATGTTCACCAGCAAACCTGAAATATTCATCTGCCTCACCATGTTCACTAGTACACCAATGACCTTTACTTGCTTCACCAAGGTGTTCACCAGCAATCAGTGATCTTCTCTTGCCTCAACAGGATGTTCACCAGCATACCAATGACCTTTGTCTGCCTCACCAGGATGGTCACCAGCAAAAGATAAACCTTTACCTGCTTGACCATGTACACCAGCACACCAGTGACTTTCCCTTGCCTCACCAGGATGTTCACCAGAACACCAGAGACCATCATCTCCCTTACCAGCACACCAGACACCTTCCCCTTCCTCACCATGATGTTCCTCAGCACACCAATGACTTTGTCTGCCTCACCAGGGTGTTCACCAGCAC
Source organism: Panulirus argus (assembly GCA_038088735.1). Lineage (NCBI taxonomy): Eukaryota > Metazoa > Arthropoda > Malacostraca > Decapoda > Palinuridae > Panulirus > Panulirus argus. The sequence continues at coordinate 827 of JAYMFT010060006.1, read as the reverse complement.
ACTACTGACCTTCCTGTGCCTCGACAGGATGTTCAATAGCACACCAGAGAACTTCCTCTGCCTCACTAGGATGCTTACCAGCACACCAGTGACCTTCCCCTGCATCACCATGATGCTCACCAGCACACCGGGGACCTTCTCTGCCTCACCAGGATGCTTACCAGCACACCAGTAACCTTCCCTGCATCACCATTATGCTCACCAGCACACCAGAGAACTTCCTCTGCCTCACCAGGATGCTTACCAGCACACCAATGACCTTCCCCTGCCTCACCAGGGTATTCACCAGCATACCAGTGACCTTCGCCTGCCTCATCAGGATGTTTACCAGCACACCAGTGACTTTCTCTTGCCTCATCAGGATGGTCACCAGCAAAAAGAGAAACCTTCACCTACCTCACTATGTACACCAGCACACCAGTGACCTTTACCTGCTTCACCAAGGGGTTTACCAGCACACCAGTGACCTTCTCCTGCCTCAACAGGATGTTCACCAGCACACCAGATTACCTTCCCCTACCTCATCAAGATATTCACCAGCACCACAGTGACCTTCCCTGTCTCAGCAAGATGTTCTCCAGCACACCAGTGACCTTCCACTGACTCACCTGGATGTTCATCAGCATGCCAGTGACCACCTTTCTTAGCAGGGTGTATAAAAGCACACCAGTGACCTTCCCCTTCCTCACTAGGATGTTCACCAGTACACCAGAGACCTTCCCCTGCCATGAGACTGTGACATTATATCACCCGCAAGCTGAGATCCTGTACCTCGGGGATTTCAACGTCCACCATCGGGAATGGTTGAATTCCTCCCATACGGACAG
>JAYMFT010059995.1:0-14947 GCA_038088735.1 Panulirus argus | reverse complement strand
TATATATATATATACTCGCGCGCGCAACTCAGCCTAAGCTAGGTACCCATTCATCGACTAGCCCTGAGGGAAGGATAGACACCTGGGTTGGATGTGGGCCGACAACAGCGAATTAGATCCAATGCCAAGCGGGTCTGAGCTCCTGGCTGGCCCGTACTGACTCATAGTCGGTAACGTTAACCACTACACTACGGAGCCCCGTGTGTTTGTGCGTAATCACCAACTGTACTGAACGAGGGGGAATTCTATAATCGTGGACCGCAGGTCCTGTGCCGTCTGACAACTTTTGGAGCACATTCACATTCTCGGTTCCATTTATCCTCCCCCAACCAGCCTCAGTGTAAAAACAAATTCTTTGTGCTTTTTCTTCCAAACTTCATGTATGGTTTCATGTTATGGTTTTTGTTTGTTCTAGTCTTGCATCTTCCGAAGAACTGTTAACTCTTTATATCACCGAGCTGCTTTAAGGTTGTCTTTAGGCTGTGATACTCTTCTCTCTTCCATGATTGACAAATTCAAGGCTTTAGGCCTTTTCCCCGTTAACCTGGCTATCTTAATACCGGCCCTCCTCTGGACCTCCTCTATTAGTTCTCTCTGCTTCTTCAAGTTCCGTGACTCAACTTGAGAAGCGTATCCTACTTTCGTCGAACGCAATTCCGATGTTTGTTGGTAGACATTTGGTCGCCTGATCCGTCCTCCGAATGTGGGACTCTGACGACGGGCGAAAGGACGATGCCAACCCCCAGGTCTCTCTCAAAGATTTCCGTAGCTCATCTCCTGCGAGATGATGCTCGTGTCAAAGCCTTCAGGTGTGTGTGTGTGTGTGTGTGTGTGTGTGTTTTGGGGGGAGGGGGAGGCTTACTTGCTAGACTTGGTGCAACAGCAGCAGCGGTTGTTCCTGGGGCAGGCCAGACGGCCCACAGCTGCACCACCACCACCAGGGTCAGCCTTATCATCATTATCATGAACCTGCAAGAAAACAAGATACGGTCGCTGGGCAAGGACGCCACGTATGTCAGAGTTCACGTACGTTCACACACACACACACACACACACATACACACCGGTGTCAAGTACGTCAGATCAATGCACACCAGGTTCACTTTCGCCAGTTTTCCGTACATCGGGGACACGCATACCAATTTCACGCACATCAGGTTCACGTATGTCCAGTTTCGTGCGCTCCAGGTTCATGTGCACTTACACCAATTACCCGCATTTCAGTGAAACTAGGTTCAGTATACTGTATCGCATACGGAGGAAACTCTTCATCAGTTTCGGATATATAAGACGTACAACGTACAGTGCTCCTGTTCACCAATTTAACGAACATCAGTTTCATGCTTACCAGGCTAACTATATTTCCATGTCAACCAGGATGACGTAACCAATCTATTGTGCACCAGTCTTGCACAGCAAACGTACGTTACTTTCATGTACGATGGTGTAACGTACACAAATTCCATGTACATCAGGCTAATGTACGCCAGTGCCATGTACATCAGAATAATGGACTCTAACTTCATGTACACCAGAATAAAGTACATCAAGCAATCATACATTAGTTTCATCAACTCAGAGAAACTTATTTTAGTTTCACGTACACCAAGATATTGTACAAGTTTTATGCACACCAGGATAACATTCTTTTCATGTGCACCAAGAAATCGTACAAGTTTTATGTACACCAGATAACGTACAGTAGTTTCATGTACACCAGAATAAAGTGCAAGTCTCGTGTGCACCAGGATAACGTGCACCAGTTTCATATACACCAGGATACGGCAAAAATTTTCAGATACACTAGGATAACGTACACTTATTTTATGCACACCTTGATAACGCACAACAGTGTCATATACACCAGGATAACGTACATCAATTTCATGTACACCAGAAAAACGTACCTCAGTCTTATGTACACCAGGATAACGTACAACTGTTAAATATACACCAGGATAATGACACCAGTTTCATGTACAACGTGATGACACACAACGTTTCATGTACACCAGGATAAAGTACACCAGTTTCATGTACACCATCATAGCGTACAAAACTCATGTACACCATAACGCACAAAACTTTCATGTACACCAAGATAACGTACAACCCTCATGTTCACCAGGATAGCGTAAGCCAATTTCATGTATTCCATGATAACGTACACCAGTTTCACATACACCTGGATAACGCACAAAGTCTCATGTATACCAGGATAACTTATACCAATTTCGGGGACACCATGACTTCGTACAACAGATCCATTAAACCAGTAGAAAGTACACCGGGATAACATTCAACAGTTTCATCTACACCATGATAACGTACATCCGTTTCGTGTCCACCAGCATAAGGTACAAGTTAAATGAGCACCGGTTTCACGAAAAACAGTATATCCTACAACAAGTTCATGTACTCCAGGATAACGTAAACCAGTTTCATATACACCAGGATAACGTACAAAAGTTTCATGTGCACCGGGATAACGTACACTATTTTCACGTACTCCAGGACAAGTTTCATATACACTAACATAATTTACACCAGTTTCATGCACACCAGCATAATGTGCAAGTTTAATGTGCACCAGGATAACCTACAATAGTTTCATGTACTTCAGGAAAAATGTCGCCAGTTTTAAGTACAACAGAATAAGGTACGCCAGTTTCATGTAGTCCAGGATAACGTACATAAGTTTCATATATACCAGGATAACATAAGTTTCAAGTAAGCCAGGATAACGCGCACCAATTTCATGTACAACGGGATAACGTACAACAGTTTCACGTTCACCAGGGTAACGTACAATGGTTTCGCATGCACCAAGATAGCTTGCACCAGTTTCATGTACAGCAGGATAACATACACCAGTTTCATGTAAGCCAGGATAACGTGCAAGTTTCACGTACAGCAAGATTACTTACACCAGTTTCATGTACTCCAGGATAACATACACAAGTTTCATGTACCCTGGGGTAGCATACAAAAGTTTCACGTTCACCATAATAACGTACAACAGTTTCACTTATACAAGGATAATATACATCAGTCTCATATACTTCAGGATAATGTATGCCACTTTCATGTACACCGGGATAACGTACAAGTTTCACGTATATCAGGATAATCGAAAGCAGGTACATTTACTCCATGATAACTTACACCTGTTTCATGTACACCAGGGTAAGGTAAAACAGGTTCGTGTACACCAAGATAACTTACATCAGTTTCATAAAAACCGAAGAACCGGACACCAGTTTCATGTACTCTAGGCTAATTTTCAATTGTTTCACGTTTACTAGGGTGATGTGCAACAGTTTCATATACTTCAGGATAACGTATACCACTTTCATGTACACCAGGAAAACGTACAACAGTTTTACATATACCACGATAATCTAAACCAGTTATATTTACTCCAGGATAACTTACACCTGTTTCATGTACACAAGGGTAACATAAAACAGGTTCATGTATACCAGGATAACTTACATTAGTTTCATAAAAACTAAGGAACCGGGGACTAGTTTCATGTACTCTAGAATAATGTGCAACAAATTTTTGTACACTCAGATAGCTTACACCAGTTTCACGTACACCAGGAAAGCGCACAAGTTTAATGTGCACCAGGAAAATGTACATCATTTTCACGTACAACAGGACACCTGACAAGCTTCATGTACTCCAGGCTAACGTACATCCGTTTCATGTACACCAGGATAACGTAAGCAGTTTCATATACACCAGGATAACGTAACCAGTTTCGTGTAGTCCAGGGTAACGTACAAAAGTTTGATATACACTAGGAAAGCTTACACCATTTTCATGTAAACCAGGGTAACGCACAAAAGTTTCATGTACACCAGAATAACGTACAATTGTAATGTACGCTATGAAATTATTTCACGTACACTAGGGTAACTTGTAACAGCTTCATGTACTCCTGATTAACGTACACCAGTTTCATGTGCATCAGGCTTACGTACAACTGCTTCATTTAGTCCGAAATAACGTTCAAAAGTTTCATGTATACCAGGATAACTTACACCAGTCTCATGTTAACCAGAGTAACGTGCACCATGATAATGTACATCACTTTGAAGTATACAAGCAGAACGGAAAAGTTTCACGTACACCAGGATAACGTACAACAGTTTCATGTACTCTTGGATAACATGCACCAGTTTCATGTGCACCAGGATGAAGCACGCTAATTTCATGTACACCAGGATATCGTAAATCAGGATAACGCAAGAAAATTTAATGTACATCAGGTTGATTTGCACCATTTCCACGTAAACTAGGGTGACGTAGAACAGTTTCATGCACACAAGGATAACGCACACCATTTTCATTTACACCAGGATAACGTACAACAGTTTCACGTACAACAGGGTAACGCACAACAGTTACATGTACTCCACGATGACATACACCAATTTTATCTACACCAGGATCAAGTACAACAGTTTCACGCACACCAGGATAACGTACAGCAATTTCATGTGCACCAGGATAACATTGCATAGCTTCTCGTACACCAGGATTACGCACACAAATTTCATATACTCCAGGATAATATACATCAATTAATGTACACTATGGTAGCGTGCAACAATTTCACGGGCACCAGTGTAACGTACAACAGTTTCACGTATACAAGGATAATGTACATCAGTTCCATATACTTCTGCATACGTATGCCACTTTCATGTACACCAGGATAACAACAACAGTTTCACATATACACCAGAATAATGCTCATCAATTTCATGTACTCCACGATGACATACGCCAGTTTTATCTATGCTAGGACCAAGTACAACAGTTTCACGTAACCAGGAGAACATACAGCAATTTCATGTTCACCAAGATAACGTTCAATGGCTTCACGTACAACAGGATCACGTACACCAAGTTCATATACACCAGGATAACATAAGCCAATTTAATGTGTACTATGGTAACGTGCAACAGTTTCACGTACATCAGTATAACGTGCAACAGTTTTGCGTATACAAGGAATGTACATCAGTTTCATATACTTCAAGGTAACGTATACCACAATCATGTACACCAGGATAACGTACAACAGTTTGACATGTACCAGGGTGATCTAAACCAGTTACATTTACTCCAGTATAACTTAGACCTGTTTAATGTACAACAGGTTAACGTAAAGCAGGTTCATGTACAACAGGATAACTTACATTAGTTTCATAAATACTAAGGAACCGGACACCAGTTTCATGTACTCTAGGCTAGCTTTCAACAGTTTCACGTACACCGGGATAACTTTCACCACAGTCATGTACACCAGGATGACGTAAACCATTCTCATGTACACTAAGATAACGTACAAAAGTTAAACGTACACCAGTATAACGTTTATCAGTTTCATGTACACCAGGAGGACATACACCAGTTTTATGTGCTCCAAGATCAAGTACAACAATTTCACGTACACCAGGAGAAAGTGCAGCAATTTCATGTGTCCTAGGATAACGTACAATAGCTTAACGTACACCAGTTTCATTTACACCAGGATAACATAGACTAATCTAATGTGCACTAAGGTAACGTGCAACAGTTTCACATATACAAGGATAATATACATCAGTTTCATATACTTCAGAATAATGTATGCCACTTTCATGTACACCAGGATAACGTACAGCAGTTTCACATATACCAAGATAATCTAAACCAATTACATTTACTCTTGGATAACTTACACTTGTCTCATGTACGCCAGGGTAACGCAAAACAGTTTCATGAACACCAGGATAACTTGCATTAGTTTCATAAAAGCCAAGGAACCGGACACCAGTTTTATGTAATCTAGGCTAACTTTCGATAGTTTCACGTACACTAGGGTAACGTACAACAGTTTCACACACACCAGGATAACTTACACCACATTCATTACGCCAGAACAATGTGAACCAGTTTCATGTACACGAGGATAACGTACAAAAGTTTCACGTACACCAGGATAACGTTCATCAGTTTCATTTACTCGAGGATGACGTATACCAGTTTCATCTACACCAGGATCGAATACAATAGTTTCACGTACACCAGCTTCACGTACAACAGTTTCGCACATCAGAATAACGTACAACAGTTTCACTTATAAATGGATAATGTACATCAGCTTCATTTACTTCAGGACAACGTTTACCACTTTCATGTACACCAGGATAACGTACAACAGTTTCACGTATACCAGGATAATCTAAACCAGTTACATTTACTCCAGGACAACTTGCACCTGTTACATGTACACCAGGGTAACGTAAAACAGGTTCTTGTAACCAAGATAACTTACATGATTTCATAAAAACTAGGGAACCGGACAATAGTTTCATGTACTCAAGGCTAACTTTCAACAGTTTCACGTACACCAGGATAACTGACACCACTTTCTTTTACACCAGGATAACTTACACCACTTTCATATACACCAGGATAACGTGCATCAGTTCCATGAACACCAGGGTAACGTACAATGGTTTCGCGTACATCAAGAAAACGTACGCCAATTTCATGTATACCAAGATAACGTATTACAGTTTCACGTACATTGGGATAACGTAAAACAAGCCGATGTACACCAGGATAATGTTTACTAGTTTCATGTAGCCCAGAATAACGTGCAACAAATTTTTGTACACCAAGATAACTTTTACCAGTTTCACGTACACCAGGATAACGTACGTTTAATATGCACCAGAAAAATGTTCATCATTTTCACGTACAACGAGACAACTCACAAGTTTCATGTACTCCAGGTTAATTTACACCGGGATAACGTAAGCAGTTTCATATACACCAGGATAACGTAACCAGTTTCGTGTAGTCTAGGAAAACGTACAAAAGTTTGATGTACACTAGGAAAGCGTACACCAGTTTCATGTAAATCAGGGTAACGTACATCAGTTTCATATACGCCATAATAACGTACAAGTGTGATGTACACTAAGAAATATTTTCACATACACTAGGATAACCTATAACAGCTTCATGTACTCCAGATTAACGTACCCCAGTTTCATGTGCTTCAGAATAACGTACGTCAGTTTCATGTCCCCCAAGGTAATGTACGCCAGTTTCATGAACATCGGAATAACTCACAAATTTGATGTGCACTAAGATAATGTACATCAGTTTCACGTACACCAGGATAACTTACAACAGTTTCATGCTCTCCAGGATAAAGTACATCCGTTTTATGTACACCAGAATGACGCACACCAGTTTCATGAAGCGTAGGATAACATAACTAGTCTAATGTAATCTAGGATAACGGACAAAGTTTCACGAACACTAGGATGACTTACAATCGTTTTGTGTAAACCATGGTAACGCACACCAGTTTCATGTACACAAGGGTAACATAACCAGTTTCACGTATAACAGGATAACGCACAAGTTTAATGTACATTAAGATAATGTACACCTGTTTCACGTACACCAGGATAACCTAAAGGAGTTTCATGCACTCCAGGATAATATACACGAGTTGCTTGTGCACCAGGATAACAAAAGTTTCATGTACTCCAGGATAATGTAAAACAGCTCAATTTTACATACACCAGGATAACGTACACTATTTTCATGTATACTAGGATAATATGCAGCAATTCCACGCGCGCCAGGATAACGTATACTTGTTTCACGTTTTCCAGGATAACCCACATCAAGATCACGTCCAACAGTTTCACTTACTAACGTATAAGTTTCACCTAACCAGGATAACGTACTTCTGGAAAAGTTCAATAGTTTTGTGTACAACATGTTAATGTACACCAGTTTCATGCGCACCAGGTTTACGTTCGCCAGTTGCATGTACACCAAGATAACTACTCCAGTTTCATGTACACAAGGACAACATGCAAGTTTAATGTACATCAGGATAACGTACACCTGTTTCACTTATGTTAGAATAACGTACATCAGTTTCATGTACACCGGGATAACGTCACCAGTTTAATGTAGTTCAGGATAACGTGCAAAAGTTTCACGTAACTAGGATGACTTACGCCAGTTTCAAGTAAACAATGTTAACGTACATCAGAGTAACGTACACCAGTTTCATGTACAGCAGGATAACGTACAAGTTTCATTCACATTTAGACAACGTACACCAGTTTCACATACGCCAAGATAAGCTACAATAGTTTTATGTACTACAGGATAACATACAACAGTCTCACCTACACCAGTATAATATACAGGTCTCATATACACCAGAATAACGTACACCATTTTGATGTACACCATAACGTACAACAGTTTCATGTACGCCAGAATAATGTGCACCAATAGAAAGTACGTTTCATGTACATCAGGATAACGTGCAACAGTTTCATGTACATCAGGAAAAAGTACACCAGTTTTGAGTATACTGGGATAAGGTACATGTCAAATATACGTTAGGATAATGTACAACAGGATAATGCGCACCAGTTTCACGCGCACCAGGATATCCTACAACAGCTTCATGTACTCCGAGACAACGTACACCTGCTTCATCTACACCAGGTTAATGTACAAGTTAAATGTAAGCTAAGATCATGTATACCAGTTTCACGTACACCAGGATAACGTGCAATAGTTCTTTATACGCCAGGATAACATTCAACGCTTTCATAATGCACCAGGATAACGTAAACCTGCTTCATGTGCACCAGAATAGCGTACACGTGGTCCAGGATAACGTACAGCAGTTTCATGTACATCAGGATAACTTACCAGTTTAATGTAAACAAGTGTAACGTACACTAGTTTCATGCAAACCAGAATATTGTACATCATTTTCATGTACGCCAGGATAACGTACAACGTTTCATGTTCACCAGGATAACATTCACCAGCTTCATGTACTCATGAAAACATACATGACCTTCATGTGCATCAGTATCATGTAAAACAGTTTCATGTACATTAGAATAACGTACATCATTATATGTACAGAAGGATAACGTTCAGCAGTTTCATGTACATCAAGATAACGTACACCAGTTTCATATACACCAGGATAATATACAAAAGTTTCATATACACGGTTAACGTACAACAGCTTTACGAACACCAGAGAAACGTACAACAGTATAACGTCTACCAGGATAATGTACACCAGATTCATATACTCTAGGATAACGTAAATTGGTTTCATGCACACTAGGATAACGCACAACTGTTTCACGTATACCAGTATAATGGCACCAATTTCACGTCCTCCAGGATAACGTACACATTCCATGTACACCAGGATAACGCACACCGGTTCTATGTACGCCAGAACAACGTACATCAATGTCCCGTACACTAGGATAGCGTACAACAATGTCACGCACACCAGGATAACGTACACAAGTTTCATGTACACTAAGATAACGTACCACAGTTACGCACACCAGAATACCGTACACTAATTTCATGTACACCAGCATAACGTACAACAGATTCATGTAGCCCAGGGTAACGTACAACAGTTTCATGTACTCCATAACATCAGTTTCATGTACACCACGATAACGTACCACAGTTATATACGCCAGGATGACGTACAACAGTTTCATGTAGTCCAGGGTAACGTGCAACAGTTTCATGCACTCCAGGATACCTTACGCCACTTTCGTGTAGACTAGGGTACCGTGCACTAGTTTCATGCAATCCAGGATAAGGTGCACAAGTTTCATATACACCAAGATAACATACAGCAGTTTCACGTACACTAGAGTAACGTATAAGCTATACTTACGCCAGGATAACGTACAACACTTTCATGTACACCAGGATGAAGTGCACCGCTTTTATGAACAACGGAAGATGTATACCAATTCTGCGTACATCAGGATAACGTACATCAGTTTTATGTGTTCCATGATATCATACACCAGATTTACTTAGACCAAGATAAAGTACAACAGTTTCACGTACATAAAGATAATGTACTCCAATTTCATGTACATTAAGCTTACGTACAATAGTTTCACGTACACCAGAAAAGCGTATACCAGTTTCATATACACTAGGATAACATACACCAATTTGAAGTACACTAAGGTAACGCACAGCAGTTTCAAGTCCACCAGTACAATAGAGTCATGTACACCATGATAGCGTTCAATAGTCTTATGTACTAACGCTAACATACACCTGTTTCATTTACACCAGAATAACGTATAAAAGTTTCACTTACACAAAGAGAACGCACACCAATTCAGTATACACCGGGATAACGTACACAACTTTCAGGTGCCCTAGGAAAACGTACACGTTTCATATACACCATGATTACACACACCAGTTTCATGTACATTAGGGTAACGTACCATAGTTTCACGTGCATTAAGATAACGTACAGAAGTTTTACGTATACTAGGACAATGTACACAAGTTTTATATACCCCAGGATAACGTACTCCAGTTTCATGTACACCAGGATAACGTACAACAGTTTCACGCGCACCAGGGGAACGTACAACAGTTTCACGTATGCCTGGATAACTTAAACCACTTCCATGTATACCAAGATAACGTACACCAGTTTTATGTATATCAGAATATCATACAACAGTTCCACGTTCATCAGGATAACATACACCAGTTTCATGTACTCCATATTAACATACACTATTTTCATGTGCAACAGGATAACGTACAACGGTACCCCGTGCACCAAGATAACGCACTCTAATTTCATGTACACTAGTATAACGTATAACAGTTTCACGTATACAAGAAAAACGTACAACAGTTTTATATGCACCAGGAAAACAAACACCAGTTTCACGTACTCTAACGTAGAGCAGTTTCATGTCCACAAGAGTAACGTACAACAGTTTCACGCATACCAGGATAATGTACACCAGTTTCATGTACACCAGAATAAGATACAACAGTTATATGTATACGAATATAATATACACCAGTTTCATGTACTCAGAATAAGTTACGCCAGTTTCATTGACACCAGAGTAAAGTACAACTCTTTTATGTACACCAGGATAACGTACAAGATTCATGTACACCAGGATAACTTACATCAGTTTCATGTAAACCAGGGAACCGTACATTATTTTCAAATACAGCAGGATGCCATACACCAGTTTCATGTACTCCAGGATAACTTTCAACTGTTTCACGTATACCAGGGTTACGTGCAACAGTTTCGCGTACACCAGGATAACTTACACCAGTTTCATATACATCATGATATGTATACCATGATAATGTACAAAAGTTTCACATGCACCAGTTTCATGTACTCCAGGGTAATATATACCAGTTTCAGGTAGACCAGGATAAGGTACAAGTTTCACGTACACCAAGGTAACGTACACCAGTTTTATATACATCAGTATAACGTACATCAGTTTCATGTACACTAGAGTAATGAACAAGTTTCACGTACACCAGAGCAACGTACAGTAGTTTCACCTACACCAAGATAATGTACACCAGTTTCATATACTTCAAGATAGCGTATACCAGCCTCACGTACACAAGGATAACGTATAACTGGATAATGTACACTAGTTCCCTCTACACAAGAATGAGGTACATTAGTTTCATGTATATCATGATAACGTACAAACGTTTCACGTATATGAGGGTAACTTGCAAAAATTTCATATACACTAGTTGCAAGAGGTCACAGTGGTGCGTATATACACTAGTGTAACATACAACAGCTTCACGTACACCAGGATAACGTCCATCATTTTCACGCATACAAGGATAATATGCACCAGATTCATGTAATTTCATGATAACGTACACCAGGCTAACGTACAACAGTTTCAGGTAAATCACATTAAGATCAGTGTAATATTAATAAAAGACTTGCTGCTCTATCTCAGCTCAAGAGGATCCTCGTATCAAAGTTGGACTGAGCAAGAAGGAGGAGCCTTTGAGTTATTGGGATCTGAACATGCGGGAGGGTGATAGGCGTGCATACAATCGAGAGAACTGTAATGTTGTGGTACACAGAGGGCGACGTGCTGTCAAATGGCTGAACCAAAGACATCTATGGGGCCTGGCTGCCGATATTTAGAAGGTGGATGTGAACATATATATATATATATATATATATATATATATATACCTAGAGATAGGGGAGAAAGAATACTACTCACGCATTCCCTGCGTGTTGTAGACGACAACTAAAGGAGGCGGGAGCGGGGGACCGGAAATCCTCCCCTCCTGTATTTCTGTTCCTAAAAGATGGAACAGTGGGAGCCACGAGAGGAGCGCTTATCTGAATGTATGTGGATGTAACCAAGATGAGAAGAAGGAGAGATAGGTAGTATGTAGGTAGAAAGAAACCTGGATGTTCTGCCTCCGAGCGAAACAGAGCTCAAGTGTAAGGGGAAAGAATGGCATGGGTGAGGATGTATGAATCATTTGTTTACTTTGAAGAATGTGTGAGACATACTTTGAGAAAGGATCTGTATGTGGCATTAATTGATCAGGAGAAAGCATATGTTAGGGGGTGACAGAGGTGCTTTATGGAAGATGTTACGAATGTATGTATGGTGTGAGAGGAAGGCTGTTACATACAATGGAATTTTCATCAAGGGTGTAAGACTTGTGTGCGAGTTGGAAGGTTCCAAGCGAAGGTGGGTCTGCGGCAGGGGTGTGTGGTGCTACCATGGCTATTTAACTTGTTTATGGATTGGTTGGTGAGGGTGATAAATGCAAGGGTCTTAGAGAAAGGTAGATATGTCTTGTTAGCTGAGGAACGATTCGAGCGAGAAACTGCATATGTTGTCTGAGTTTGGGAGAGTGTGTGAAGGGAGAAAGGTGAGAGGAAATTTGCATAAAAGCAAAGTTATTGGGGAAAGGTTTTGGGAGCACTGAGGAATGTGTGAAGACATACGACACTATCTAGGAGGGCAAAAATAGGTATTTCTGAAGGCACTGTCGTCCCAGAAATGTTGTATAGATTAGGAGTAAGAAATTCTTTAATGACACTGTATTCCCAATGATACAACCTCGCCCAAGGCAACTTTTCATTTGCGATATAGCTTCAAGCAGGTGGAGTCCGATAAACAACAAACACACACACACATATTATATATATATATATATATATATATATATATATATATATATATATATATATTTATACACGATAATCTGAAATGGTATAATTAATTCGAGTAGTATAATTTCATGCAGCACGGACCGGGAAGAAATGGATTTCCGGAAAAGGTAAGTTCCTGACCTTTCCTGGTAGATGAATGTTGTTGTTCTGAGGGCGTATGCCCGGCACAAACAGTGTAATGTATCATGTACTTTGCAATGCATAATAGCCATTGTAGTGAACTGATGAAGTTTTGATGATCGTAGACGAGGAACATTTAATCAGTTGATGAAGAAAATGAACGAAATATTAGGGTACAGAGTACTACGTAGGAGGTAACCGTCCTTTTCTGGAAATTGCGAAAGATGTTACAACAGGGGTCTCGGTCAACCCCCCCCCCCTCCCACGGGGAGCTGGAGTGGATCCTGCAGGGAATGGTGGGAGCGGCTCCGTAGGGGATCATGAAGGACGCGGCGCTGTGGACATCTGCTTGAAAGCAGGGAAAGTGAGGTCCGTGTCATGGCAACAGGTCGCTGTGCCAGTCGACTCTGCCTGGGAGGTGAGCCGCCCCGCGGCGCACGCCACCCTGCCCACAGTAGGTGAGCAGCCCGCGTGTGGTCGCCCACCTCTGGGAGGCCTCACACCTGTGCACAGTAGGAGGTGACGGGGTGACAGAGTCCCTGGAGGCCACGCACTAGTCTCCGGCAGGTCACACCCTAGACGGGATGGGGTGGTTGGGGTGGGGGGGGGTGAACGCAAGCATAAACGTCAAGGTCATCTTCATGTCCCGTTTGCATTGAGTTGATTTTCTGCCTGCATTACCCCAGGGGTTCAGCTGCAGCATATTAACTCCTAAGTAGTTTTATTCCTAATAAGAATGATCGTGTCAGTTATTTCTGCGTGCCGTTCGCCCGTCGCCTTCCTCAAGTGGCCCACACGACTTAGCCTTCCTCGGGCGCAGTCTCTCTCGAACGCCTAATCCAACGTCTTAACTTAACTCCCGCTTCATAATCTCTCGGCCCCTTCAACTTGTCTCTGCGGCATTTCCCTTCACTCCGGCGTCTCCAGTGGGCCTTCCCTCTGCCACTTCGGCGCGCTGACAGTCCTCCTACCTCAGCCTGATTATATATAAGTTTTTTCTTCTGTAGCTCCCCTGACCACTAGCCTGAAATGTAACCTGTCCAATAGGTCTTTACTCTCCTCATCCCACCCCGTCTTCTGGCCGAAGATCTGTCTCTCTGTCATCGCCCTGGACAGTAGGGACCTGCACCGTATTTTCCGTCTCATTCAACCCCAGTCGCTGATGTGTACCGCAAGGATAGAAATATACGAGGCCGCCGACAGCAGTTGCAAACACGTTTGCATGGTCCGCTGAATACGACGGTACAAACCTTGGTGTCGCATGGTGTGGTCTCTGTGGTTCAGGACGAAGCAGAGTGTCGCCCTAAAGGGTCGTGCCGTCATGATGAGGTAGTGAGGATGTGATGTTCGTCGTCACGTTGCTTCAGATCACTGGCAATGGACGAGGCCGACCTCACGCACTCTCCTCAATGCCGCTGTCGCCCGTGTCACGGGGACTCACCGGCCCCGCCTCACACCTGCGCACTCCCCTCCCTAAGGCAAACATGTCAATCCTGGAAAGGCCAGTCGGCTCACATATAACCCAGCTCTTCACCCCGGGAGGGCGGGGCTATATATGGGTACCTGATCTAGGCTGGATATATATATATATATATATATATATATATATATATATATATTATCCTTAGAGATAGGGGAGAAAGAATACTTCCCACGTATTCCCTGCGTGTCGTAAAAGGCGACTAAAAGGGGAGGGAGCGGGGG
>JAYMFT010059984.1:0-14947 GCA_038088735.1 Panulirus argus | reverse complement strand
ATATATATATATATATATATATATATATATATATATATATATATATATATATCAAAAACTTTTGCTTCTCACGGACATACTCGTTTATGAGAAATGACGGCGTTCCATGAGGAGGAATCTGATAAAATCTGGCTAGCGTGCGCTTCGTGATGAAGGTTTGTCCGCCAGCAGGAAACATTAGCGCAATTTTATGTCGGCTGACAGGAGAAGGTCGGATGAAGGAGCGGTGGTTACCTGGTGGAGGAAGTAGGTAGTGGTGGTAGGGGATCAGTGGCAGAGGTCAGAGGGTAGTGGTGGTAGTGTGGCCAGTGTGTAGTAATGGTGTCGGTCGGAGGGTAGTGTAGTGGTGGAGATCAATCAATAGTCGCTGGTGTTGGGGGAGGTCAGCCACCACTTGGGGGTGATCAGGTGGTGGTGGTGTTGGAGAACAACCAGTGTTCAGTGGTGGTGAGGGTTGATCAGTATGAAGTGATGGTGGAGATAAGTCAGCGGTGGTGGTGGAGGGGTCGGTAGGTAGTGGTGGTTGAGGGAGAATGGGTAGCAGTGGTTGGATCATCAGACTGTTGTGGAGTGGGTCAGCAGCTGCTGCTGCTGCTGGTGGAGGAGCTGTTGGTTCAACAACCTCAACCAGCGTCGACACCTTCAGGAACCCGGCACAACTTTTGTGGTAATCCCGTGGCAATGACTGCCTCATTGTACCTGTTAGCAGTGGCGTATCCCTAGCCTCATCCTTCATCAAGGCATTGATGAATACTTGAGAGATGACGGCAGAATCCGCACCCCCACCATCAAAAAAGAAAAAACTTTCATCAACTCTGTCGTAAAACCAGTTTCCACGAGACGTAAGCAAGGCTGAAGACGACGACATCAATGACACATTAAGAACCGTCACCAGCGACAACTCTCCAACACCCAGGGATGCTACCGCAGGGGGAAGCACTCCGAGGGACACACTCACTGCAACTACCCAGCGACTATAAAAGTTCCCCTCCTTTGCAGACGCCTCCTTTCCACCTGCCTCGAACTCTCGGTCATTCGGAAACTTATAAAGCCTTCTTATCCTTCCCCCTCTCTGAGTAAGTGGGAAACTTCACAGAAGTAAGACCACAATACATTAAGGAAATGGTTAACCCCGCTTTGGATACTTTAGCCAAGACCTTTCTGACCGAAGTTACCGAATTTGTCAACCATGTCTCGCTCGTTAAGATTCCACCGCACCAACGGGCCTCATTTCTTCGTTGCTTCCTTCTATTAAACGAAAAAGGAAAAGTTCCCGCAACAAACCTATTGCCGCTGGCGAGTCTCTTCGTCTATTACCCAAGGTAACTTTAACCTGGCATCCTACTGGACCTGTGAAGCAGCAGGCTATACTTTGGGACTGATAAAGCCATGATTGAATTAGACAATGTTGTCATCAGAGAAGTTCGTCAGTACAGTGCTTTGCTTCCCAACTTTCTTTTCGCTCATATGCGGTACACAACGAATCATCGACGTATCACTGAGAGTGACATCGATTCAGCCAATAAGATCCAGCAAGGTGACCTCTTTGCACCTCCTCTGTTATACCATGACACCCGAAGGATTAACGACAGCCTGCCTAACGAGCAGCACAGTTTAATTTTACGATAATGGCACCTTGGTAGGCAGCGTATATTCCCTGTATAGTGACCTCACTGTTATCAAAAGAGCTTTGGGAATCGCGGGGCGTCTCCCTCAATCCCTCCCAATGAAAAATTACCGCCTATACACTTAAGAGTTTTCTGGCAGCGTATCCTCAATATTGGCAGAAGCTTCAACTATTAAACCAGAAGACAGTAGTCAGCTAGGCGCGCCCTTGGGTTCCAGGGCCAAAGCTGTCATCTTAGACAGAAAAAAGGAAGGATTATAAGGGAAGGAAGACAATTAGTATCACAAATGTCGACGATGCAGTTTTCCTCATTAGGTCTTTTAACTTTACTCATATGAACCTACTTCCTTGAGGCTTCGGTATCTTTCGACAGTGAAAGATTAATGTAACATGAAAAAACACATTTGAAGTGACCTAATCAACCCTCTGTCAGACTAGGTGGTACTGGGATACTAACCATCTCCTAGTTGCCATTCTAGTTTTCTCACCTTTTACGCAGCCTTCCTGCAACCTAGTCTCAAATGCCGGCAGGAGACGCGCTGCACTCTACAGGTACATATGATCCCAGTACCACTTCGGCATCTGTGGCTTGGGAAGACTTTGTGAATAATTTACCCAGACCCATCTACCCATGACATTAACCAGGTGACTGATTACTCATTCCGGATTGAGAGAAAATATACTGTGTGAAAAAAAAAAAACAAGGAGTACTGGAGCGAAGAGTGAGCTGAAGTATGTAGAGTAGACTCGTCAGAGTGAAAGTGAAAAGTTTAATCAAAGGCTGTAGAAAGAAGATTGTTTAAAGAGAGAAGGGAGTAAGCGATGGGAGAAAACCCTGAGGGACACCTCTGCTGACAGGGTAAGAGATGGAGATGCCACATCCATCAATGACTCCCGCGATGGAACGACTGGAAGGAAAAGTACTCGTTAAAGAACTGGGACAAGTAGAAGACTCAAAATAAGAAGAAGTATGGTAAGTATTCTGGCGTCACATCCTGTCAACTGTTTCAGCAATGTCAAGATTTACCGACATCACAAAGAAAGGAGGACCAAAGGTTGGTTAAACAGGAAAAGAACACAAGAAGACCTGGTACTGCAAAAGCCTCTTTGGTGATACGAAAGAAGCCACTGACCTTCTGAGCGCTTAAGAAGGTTGAGAGCTGAGGATAACTCTGAAGAATGCAGAGAAAGAAGTAGTGAAAATCATGGCGCGACAGTCAGAAGGATTAGAACAGTCTTCTTTCTTAGAGTTGTGTAAAAACATGGTACGGTTCTAAGAGGAAAGGAAACTATTGGTTTTTTGACAAAGACGGAATAGGGGGAACAAGGAAGCTTTAGAGCCATATTACTTCAGAGCACGAAGAGACATGCCATCCGATCTATACGTCTAGTCCACCTCGAGGCAAGAGAAAAATATGGATAAGGCATAGATCCAGGAGAAGGCGGGGTTACGAGTAGGGTGTCTGGAACCAAAATCATGTTAAGTGGAGTCAGAGGAAAGTAAGGTGCCGAAAACAGCGGCTTTATCAAATGGATAGTCAGTTACAGACTGAACAAGTTGGACAAAAAATAGAAATGTTAAACGATAAAAGTTGTTAGAGATGGTGGGTTAAGAACCAGATATATACATAATCTCAAGAAGTCAAATCAATTCATTTTGTTTTCATGTAGGCGTGTGTAACCCGACGAATAACAGCTGTGCAATAATTCCAAGAAAATATGAAAATGGCATGAAATTCAGGAGAAAGGGGTAAGTTTCCAGAAATCCATGCGTCGTCAGAGAGGGTGGTTGGTGCCAAAGACTAGTAACAAAAAGATCCTTAATACTGTGAGTGAGGAAGCTCTATTAATGTCAAAAAGGCTTGCTGGACGGCCCAACGGAGTACCCTTATCATATAACAGGAGTCTGAAGTTGACATCCATATACTGAATGGTTGGCGAACACCGCTGCCCCTGGTTACTGCTACTGTAACTCAAAGTCCCTCTGCCCACACACACACTGTGAGCCAAATGGGATAAGGCAGACCACTCACGCTCGAGTCCCGAGATCGATGCTAATCAACACATACACACACAGGCACATCGGTAATGTCTATACAGGTAATGGTCACATGTGAATCAATCTAATCAATTCCATCTCTTGCTTCCCCGGGAATACAACCCGGACCACAGGGAATGGGAAACGGACAGCGTTCCCTTGGGCCACCTGTGATCTAAATGATATCTCTCCTGAGCTACTGAGCTAGAGTCACACAGTCGGTCTCTCTATTGGTTAAATCACTGGCTGCCCTCGCCCAGCTGACGAATCCAGACCAATCATCTATTTCCTCTGCAGACCACACAAAACCTCGAATGCTTTGGCGCAGCAGCACTTCGACAAGCGGAACCATCTCCCGAGACAGATGGGGTCGAGGTAAATTCACAAAGGGGATCCATAGCGTATTATGCAAATGGCTAGAGGCCATCAGCACATGTTGAAATGGAAGAAACAACAAATAATTAATCAATTAGGATTCGACAAGTGAGCAAGAGCAGGTGCCGAATAGTGACTGGGGAACAAGGAGAGGATCATCTTTGTTCACGTAATACATAACAAATTTCTTAATTTCTTCTTCTTTTCTCAACATTTCGGAAATCTTCACAGCTTCTTTCGTCAACAGACATCAGTCATCTAAGGATAACGTACCAGGATTATCAGAAACCAAGCTACAGATGTAGATTCACACAAGATCATGTCCAAAGTATGGAGTGAAGGCGGTCATGTGAAGCAATCAGTTGTCAAAAGCCAACATTGCCATGCTCTACATCCGTACAGGCAAGTGACTGGTGAGAAGCTAGAATCTGCAAGGAGTGTGACAAATGTAGGTAATCAGAGTCCAAGCATCAGACCGACCGCTGTCAGAGATGGGGGGAAGAATCTGACGTCGGTGGGGACATCACCAGAAGAACTTGAGACGTTCCAGTCACTACAGAGACAGAGGAAAGAGTGGAGGTGACAAGGGGGAACACGAGAACGAAAGGTTGGAATCAGGTCATCACTCTTAAACGATGGTAAGAAAAAAAAAAAGCTGTGTTCGTTAAGAATGCAAAGAGGAATGAGCAGAACTGAATGATGTAACAACAGCGGTGATGAGAGAAAATGGAGGAGGAAGGGAATGGAATAATCTTACTTGTGATGAATGGAGATGATGATGACGATGATGGTGAATGATGATGATAGATGATGATGATAGATGATGATGATGATGATACAATACGTATAATCAAGTCGGAAAAAAAGGCTACAATATCGTCGAGGAGAATGGGAAAAAAAGAACTAAAATCATGGAGAAATACAGTGAACAAAAGGAAGGAGGTTGAAGAGAAAGATTATGAAGAAACGAAGGAAATGAAGAAGCAAAAAGGAAGAAAACAGGAAGAGACGAAAGAAATGAAGAAGAAAACAGGAAGAAAATAGGAAAAGAAGAAGAAACCAGAAGTGTTACAAGATGCAAGAAAACATAACACAAAAACTTAAGAGGGAGGCAGAGGCTAACAAAAGATTAAAAAAGGGATTAACAAGAGATTAACCTTAACTGACTTGCAGAAGATTATGAAGAGATTAACCTTAACGAGAAGTGGTATAAAGTGACGACGTTGAGGAAGAGCGAGAGATAATAAAGTGAGAATAAAGAAAAAAAGAGAAAGAAGAAAGGAGACGAACGGAAGAGTTGATCATCTGCCAACAACTTCATTTCAAGACACATTTGGTCCAGATAAACCCAGAGGAGTTGGGTCCAAATATTATACCGATGGATGAAAGAGTTGCCTCTCCGTCGCTCTCAATGTGACACATAAAAAAATCTTCTCACCAATGAAAAGCCAGAGCCTATCGAGACACTATTTTCTACTGGCTGGTTATCATCATCTGTAAGCTACGGTCAACTGCTCTTGTAAATTCTAGTTTAATCGTACCATACACCTATGAAGGTATTCAATTTTCCACCTTGTAAATTTTAAGTCAAATGATAAGAGTAACAAATATGTATTGTCTAGACCTAACTTGCATTATCTTTGTGTATAAGACTTACGGGTCATATACATTCAATATATAATATCAATATAGACTGATATATCTTTGACGTCTTACAATATGTAGACTGGTTGACTGCAAGAGACAGACAAGGTCAAGAGGGATATTTCAATAACTGGTTTACCTCCGTGGATCATTTAACTACTGAACCGTAATGTCTCCTTTTTATGTATTTGATTCAATGGCTCATGGGTCCTGGTGTGAGGTTACCTTACCACACTTACTCACTTCTTCATTCAAAAGATGTACGTACACAGTCAGCCCCCAGGGGCTTGTGGTCTTCAAAACTAGCTGTTGAAACACGAGCAGCGAGGCAGCGGCCAGGTCTTGAGGGCGCAGAGGAAGCACTGGGAGACAGACGGTTGGCATTTGGCTCATAATATCATATGAGAAATTCATGGGACAACTGCGAAAGTCGACATTAAACACGTTCGGTCCCAAGGCTCTAGTGGAATATGGGTGCTAACACACATAACCCCAAGCACAACGTGTACTGGATGCTAACGCAGCCAACTCCAAACATAGGTGGACGATGAAGCCAACGCAACCAACCCCATGCAAATAGGGAAAACAGGCACCAAAATAGCCACACCTGAGAGCCAACATAGCAAACCCCAAAACACCAGTGAAAGTGGACACTAATATGGCAATCCAAAAGCGCAAGCGGAGGTGGGCATCATCCAACACAGCCAGTCTGAAGCGCCAGCAAGATGTGGACACCAACACACGCAGCTGAGCTCAAGCACTTAAGCGACGGTGGATGCCAACACAGCCAACCAAAAGCATACCACAGCTGGGAAATGGCCACCCGCCGTTTCTCCCCAAGAAAAGTTATGAGGCCATTGGAAGGATCTCATACGTGATGAAGTTCTTGTGGCGAGGGTATGCGTTTATGGCGGTCGGTGATGTTCAGGAGGACGACGACTGAATGCGTTCCTTAAAACTACCTTGAGCACGACGGTATGACTCTTGGTCCGGTCATCGTCTCGAAGGCCGAACTGTCAAGGACTGTTCTGTCGTGCTCAAGGGTTCTTGTGTCAAGGATCGTTCTGTCGTGACCAAAGGCAGTGAGGGTGGCATTCTTTCGTATATTTCATCTTGGTGTATCTAAACCACTGATTTGAAGCCTGCGCGTATGTGATCACCTTCGACTGACTATGTCTGCCTCTGGCTACCCATCTTTTTTTATGTTTCTGTGTCTGTATATGTCTGTGTATGTCAACAGAGTATTCTGCTCACCTGTTATAATTTCATTTACCACTGACACTACGCAGATGTCTTGCATTGTCTCTCTGAACACCAACCTTGCGTTAAATCCCCTCCACGTGGATGTGATGAAATCATACATACCCCCGACGATGCAACTAACACCCGACCCACTTTCGTAACCTTGCTTAACTTCGCCAGGTAACGAGCAGGTGGATCGATGTGACCTTCACAACGGGAGGTCTTCTGTCTCCAAGCAAGCTTTCACCAGTCATCGTCCTTTCTTTATCTCCAAGAGGCATTGTCAGCTACCTGGGCTTCCTTCGCTCCGAGATTATACTCAAAATATCCACTGTTTCCGATATACAATGGCGCACCCTGCGTCTGGACTCCTCCAACATGTGACTCCATTCTTTGAGAGGGGCTCTGTGGTTCCTCATCTCCAACATCCTCTTTTGGTAGCAGCATTAGGAGCTGCTCTGGCTCCCCTATCCTTTCCCCACACGACCCCGAATGGCATCGCCAACGCCCGTCTCCTGCAGCGGCTTCAATGACGGGACTTACACAGCCACACTTCCATCACCACAGAGCTAAAATATTTCAGGCAACCACCCACTAACTCAGGACATCGGCAAAGCCTCTTTTTCACCCCTGCAGCAGCTCCAAGAGACCCGGCATTCGTGTAACTCTCCCACGTAATGCTTGCCTCTCCACGCCTCTTAAGTCTTCATTGGACCCACCCAGTGGCGCAACTACTCTTACTCAACTCTCTTTAGCGACAGCACCTTGGGGGCACCCGCCTCGCCTCAAGCACCTACCTGCATGAACGCCATGGGAACCCCGTGACCATATCTTCCCACCTTAACCAGACTCACCTCGCCTTCTTACCTAATCCTGCACCACTTGCTCTAGAAGCTAACCCTGCGGTACATCACCTCTGCACATACCAAATAGACCATCGGGTTATTGCCCATGTTCCCTAGCCCACTCTTTCAGTCCAGTCACCACCACAGTCAGAGTAGTTACGCCCATAAGAATGACCAATAAACTGGTGACACCTTCCCCACTGGAGAGGAAGAGAATAATATCGGTCGGTCTCGGTTCACATATTCCTAGTCATCAAAATTCTATCCTCGACAAGGCCGTAATTTTCCCCAGCCGCATCCCACACCTGCCTCTCTCTCCTCACAGGTCTAGGCAACATAAGTCTCACAAAATGTAACCAGCTTGCTGATACAACAGATTGTGGGGACTCTACAACCACGACCACCAACCAGGTGGACGCTCCTGCCCTGACCTGACCTCCCACTGCTTCTCTACCCAAAACTACTTGTGATGTCCGGCTAACACCAGCATCCACGTCTCCACCGTCCGAGTGCTCGTCACAACACAGCTTCCCGGCACAGTTCCTCCGACAGCGACCTTACATTACTCCCGCAACACAAAGCCCAAGTGGTCGTTATGAGAGCATATTCCCACGGCCTGACAGACAATTTGACCCGGTGTGTTAACCTCGCCTGAGCTCTCGTCATGTAGTGACTCAAGGTGGGGCGACATTCCCTTCACACTCTGGGGATCCTCTGCACTTACACCTCAACCAGTCATTGCCTCTCCTGCATCCCCAAGGAGCCACTGTCATTTTCATTGGGATGACTTCACTGTGACACTATCACCCGTGGTGCGGCTCGGCCCGGGCCGCACATAAACACCCTTGCATCGGTCAATCACTCGAGCAGTCCAATGGCTCTGAGACGCCAGGGTGCACCCAGTGCCGGGAAAACCTTCACTATAAGACATCCTGGCTCGTATAACTCGCGGGCAGCAGCCATCAGTTAATTTGGCTCCTACACTCTCTGACAGAAGCCCCAGAGGGACATCCCTCCCGGCCCCCGTCTCTCCTGCAGCAGTCTCAGCCACAGGACCTAAGGCCATAAAGCAAAACTTCGGGCAACCGCCCACTAACTGAGGATTTCGTCAAACGCCTCCTCCCTGCTGCAGAAGCTCCACGAGACCCGGTATCTGCGCAACTCACCTACGAAATGACTGCCTCACTACACCTCATATTTCGCCCATCGGCGCCACGAAGCCACGCAGTGATTCACACTCATCTCCCAGTCCCCAGCACCTTGGGGCACCTGCCTCACCTCAACTCTCCTCACCTTCTCACCTAATCATACACCAACTGCGGAAGCTCGCCCAGAGCTACATCACCTTTGTTTACTAAACAAGGAAAGCATTGTGCTCTCCGCCGTGTTTCCTAGCCCGTTGGACACGTACAGACACTACCACTTACACAAGAAAAGCTAAGATTTTTTAAGTACACCTACAAAGCTCTCTTCCTCCTCTTCTCTTTGGCTACATCTGCCTCTCCTACTCTTTGTATCTGTTTGACTCTGTTTCTCAAGCTCTCTTTATCTGTCTGTTTCTCTCTCTCTCTCTGTCCGTCTCACCCTCTCACCGTTTTTCTCAACGTTTCATACTCCTCCTCCCATTCTTCCTCCCTCCCTTCCTCCCTCTCTCTCTCTCTCTCCCTCCCAGCCTTCTTCTCCCTCCCCCTCCCTCCTTCTTAATCCTCGGCTTCCAGGCCTGTGTTTGCGCCGTGCGCCCTAAGACCCCGAGCGTGTTGTCTCACGCTTCTTCTCCTCACACTTGCCTCCCCCGCCATAACAGGATTTGGGCAACAGAATCTCATGTTGTTTTCCCAAACGCTTTATAAGGTTTAAGGTGTTTTCTTTTTTTTTCCCAGTGGCGGGTATTCTTGAGTACTGTAACACACAGGCAAACGACTCTGTTCAGACACAAACACACACACACACACACACACACACACATACACGAGCCGAAGTAAGTATAAGTATGAAGGAGCGTGTACAAAGACGCGCGAACACACTTGCAAGAAGATGTGGATTCCTACTTCAGTACACCTGAAGATGATGCAAAGGTCTTGAAGGAAATTTAAAAGGTGGGAACGATTGTGTCAACCGACTAACGGATGTAGACAAGACTCCAGAGCTGGTCTGATACACGGTACATGTGAAGTAATGAGGATGGGATACGGTGAAGGAAGCCCTCAATACGAATACTACCTAAAAGGTAACATGCTGCAAGAATCCGCGTGTGAGAGGGAGCTGGATGTTGGCAGTTGGCATCGTCTCTATTAACTAGTCGCCAGAGTCCAACATCAGAACAGTATAGGAAATAAACTGTCTGTCTCCTGGCAACTATGAGGTGAGCTTTCAAGTTACGTGGATAAGAAAATATTCAGCATATGGATACACGTCTGACAGGAAGCCAAAACTAAAATATCTCTTCCAAAGTCTGGACACTGGACTTTATAAGAAACTGAGCTGGGAAACTTATTGAAAACAATATAAAGAAAAACCTTTTCCAACATAAGAGTAAAATAGAAGAATGGAATAATCTAAACTAGGACGTAGGAAACGAGGACAGCATACAGAAGTTAAAACACTTGTATGAGTGGACAGAACGTTTAAGAGATGGGGACCTACGAGTGTAAAACTCCCTCCCTGTACAGTACACACAGGGAATCACACACACACGTGCAAACCATGGTCGTGAGACATATTAGTCTACATTTAGACTAAAAGTTGGACCAACTCATGAACCTATGCAGCATCTTGAAATGGGAAAGCACTAACCTGGTTAAGTTTAAAAAGTTTAAAACCGCAATTTATTGCGATCTCTCCTTCTCACTCGTTCCCTGCTCTCAAAATTCAAAACAGCTCTTCTTAAACGAACGTGTCGGACACAATCGCATATTCCATTTGATCCCGAAATCCCTACGTAATCAGCACCACGGAATCCAGTTCTCAAAAGCTTTGGAGGTGTTGCACAGTACAGGAACCACAGATCACTTTCCTCTGGACACCAATTTTATTTCCACAAGGGGGCTCGCTTTCGCCCGAGGAGTATGATGGAGTACTGCTTAAATATACGGAGTCTCTCCTCTTTCCACTTCTCCGTTAACTAGACCCGAAGGCTTTTCTACCTTTCACCCTTTCCCGCCGTCACCATGGAAGTCCCAATGAACATATCATGTCACTGTAGACAGTGGATAACAAGAAAAAGGAATCTCATAATGAAATATACACAATGGTATATAACCTGTTCGATTTAAAAATGAGAACCATATACTAACATAATGAAGTCGCTTTTTCACTCTACAATCTGAAAGAGGACTTATAAAAGACCATAAAAAAATATAAAGACGTTAGAGGTCTTATGGAAGAATAAAACTGGGTTAATTGGAGAGAGAAAAAATTTTTTCTGATGCTCTGTTAAAATACAGTCGAGTGACGTCACACCCACACACACGCGAGGCCTAGGGAAACGGACGGCTGTGTTATTGTTAAGACCCTTCAACAGGGCTCCTCTCCACCACGGACCATTATGCCAAGATAGAAACTAGGTCAGCCCTGTGAGCGGGATCTGAAAAATAAAAAGTTGTGATGATTTTTTTTCCTCGTCGTTTCTTGGTCGAGTATAATGGCAACGCTGACGGAGGAATGGGAGTCCCGGTGTCCCCACCTACTTTCGCCTATGGTCTGGTGTTTCAGTCTCGGTTAACACGAATTTACGAATCTGTATAATAGTTCTTGTATTCTGGAGGCGCAATTTTATTCTCAGATGGCTGGATGTATTATTGTAATACAGTTCTCCTAAGATACGCAAAATGGGTTTGGAAGTCCCTTAAGAGCACATAGGGCTATAATTTGTCTTTTCATGTTGTCATAAGGTTAGCACAGGCCAGCTTCCTGCACCAGGTTAACACGGACCAACGTCTTGCACCAGGATAACATGGACCAACGTCTTGCACCAGGTTAACACAGACCAACGTCTTGCACCAGGCAGGACACGAAAACCTGCTTCCCTGAACCAGGAGAAATTTAGCTACTGTGCCGTCCTGCACCTAATCTCATTTCCTCACTGATACAGAGACGTCAGCTTTGTGAGGCAAGGCAGCGCCGCCGTCTGTATACATATATATATATATATACAAACACCTCCGACATACACGTGTGCCGCCACCTCATTCCCTCCACCTCACAAGTCGCTCTCTGTGGTTTGCCCTAATTCATATTTCAGACGTCCTGCTGTCCCCAGGTCTCGATGTCTCCAGGTCCTGATGTCAGGAGAGAGATTCGTGTGCGTGTGTGTGTGTGTGTGTGTGTGTGTGTGTAGTGGTACAATACGGTAAGGGAGATAACTCTACACTCGCGAGGCCGCGCCCCTCGAACTGTCTCTATCATACAACATTCAAACTTCTGTACACTGCTTGCAGTCACACGTTCATGACTTGGTCCATGCCATTCATCCGCTCCTCTGATACTATGCATACTTTACGTTAATCTCTTTAGCTGATGGTTCTTGTTAAGGCTCCTTTGGTTGCGCTGCGTCTAAAGAGGAACTCAATAATGACGTCGTCAAACAGGCTCAGAAACTCGAAGGTTGCATTCAGAGTCAGTATTTACTCTTTCTCTCTTCCACTGTGGGCAATCTTACGGCCCCCTAATCTCTCGCTGTAACTCTCTTAACTAAAGTAACATCTTTGTTGCCCTTCTCTAGACTTTCTCAGTAAGTTGTCTGTGCTTCTCTAAACGCGTGGAATAAATCTAAGAAATACGAGTATGTTTTAGATCTGGTCTATTATATATTATGAATGGCATCCTGAACAGCTGCTTATTCTGGTAATTGCCAGCGGACAGTCTGTCTCCTTAACAAAGGCGTCTGAGATATAAAAGTTTAGAGGCAGGTCATGTGCAATGCCCACTTTCAAGTCCCTTTCACACACAGATTAGTTTGTTTCCTGCAAGATTATATTCATATGGAGGCCTTCTTTCACTGCATCTCATTCAAAATTGATTTGAATGTACTTGGGTTGAATTTCGCCATGCATAAGATCAACTTTGGAGCTTGTCTAGGTCCCCTTGTAAATTGGTGCAATCCTTAATATACTTTACTTCTTATATGACCTCGACATCATCCGCAAGCTCATTCTGGGATAAGTCCAATCTCTTTGGTTAGTCCTTCTGTCTCTCTGGTGAGTCCTTCAGTCTCTCTGGTGAGTCCTTCAGTCTCTCTGGTGAGTCCTTCAGTCTCTCTGGTGAGTCCTTCAGTCACTCTAGCGAGTCGTATACGCAGATCAAGAAGAGCAACGGTCCTAAGACCGAGCCCTGTAGCACGCCACTGATGACTTGAACCCATTCTTTAAAGACTCCTCTGACATGCGTTCTTTCTTCCCTTCTACTTAGGTAAATTTCTACCCATCGGAAAAAAAATATACCTTGTATTCTTCCCATTAAGATCATGCTTCTCTACCCTGTATTCTTCCCTTAATACCATGCTTCTTTACCAGCCTCTTGTATGGTACAGTGTCGACCACAGTTTGGCAGTCCAGGAGCAAATAATCCCTCCATCCACATCTTTTGCTTAAAGCGGATCTAACTTTCTCATATTAGTCTGAGATTTGCAATACATGGCCTTCCTTTAACCCATGTTGTCTCTTACTTATGTACCTTCTCCTTCGACAGTAATCATCCGTTTGCTTTCTGATATTCATTTTTTCTCTCCGTATTCTCTAACAGATAACGCTCATTAGAGATACTGGTGTGTGATTCAGCGCAATCTTCCGATCTCCTCTCTTCCACACCCTGGCAATACGTCGTCACCCAGAGATATACTGAATGATATCACAAATTACTCCTAATGAATTTATGGATATATCTTGGTATATCCACTGCCTTTTCTACAAAATACTTTTCAAAGTTTCTTTGCTTTTTCATCCTTTTCTTGGTCATCTTCCCTTCCTTTCTTATAATCTATCAAATGCTGGCTGGCCGTTGTGCTCCCTAAGTCTACTCCATGCAGTACTTCCTTGTTTGCTGTTTGACATCGTTTATTGAACTATATATCTTCCTCTTTTTCGATCTCTCTTCTTCATTGATAGGCA
Organism: Panulirus argus; assembly: GCA_038088735.1. Taxonomy (NCBI): domain Eukaryota; kingdom Metazoa; phylum Arthropoda; class Malacostraca; order Decapoda; family Palinuridae; genus Panulirus; species Panulirus argus. The sequence continues at coordinate 1,072 of JAYMFT010059984.1, read as the reverse complement.
CTGGTACTCATTCTCTGAATCTTTCGCTGTAGATTTCACAGACCTTTCCGTCACAATGGTGTTTATTTTCTTTATGGAACCCAAAGAAACTGTTTAGCTCTGTGTATTTCCCATGATTAAATCTCCTCTTTGGATTCTGGTTTCTCACATCATCCCATACTAATGTCCCCATAAACCACTCGGTCAAACCCAAGCATTATATTTTCACTTTTTCCTCTTGTTGCATCATAAGTAATATTTTCAGTCTCCCGACACTGCGAGGAAAAAGATAAGGGACAGAAATGACAGCAAATCAGTCCCTCTGACTCTAATGAGCTACGTGACAAAGCTGATTCGGAAGATTTTCCTGCAGACAAAATAAGAGACGTGTCTCAGAATAAGAGACTTGTGTCTCAAATGACCCCCTGGAGTTTACTATGGGGGTACGCCATAGGTTTTCTATGGGGGTCCGCCATAGGTTTTCTATGGGGATACGCCACATGTTTTCTATGGGAGGGTGGGTGTCCGCCAGAGGTTTTCTACGGGGATATGGTAAAGGTTTGCCATGGACTATGTCATGTGTACTCCTAGGGATAAGCCACGGACGCAGGGAAATGTAGACTTCCTTTTGGGTGAGATGTTCTTTGGCGAGACTAGGATATTCCCAACGGCACGGCCTCGCCGAAAATGACGACTATTCAATCACGGTGTAACCTCTTGCAGGCGGAGTCCCGTAGCACTAACCATCGGTTTTCCTGGGCGTAAAAACCGACCCAGCTTGCAGTCGACAACTAGACTGCTGTTAAATATAAATGAATCAACTTAAAGATAAAAGAAAATGGTAAGAAAAATCATGAAAGTTGCGAGCTTTCCTTTGAGAAACTAAAATCTCAAATGATAAAATGTGACCTCGTTGTGTCTGCCTGTTTGCATATACCAAAGTGGCGGTTTAGGTACGTCTCTTCCTTGTATATGAACTGAATGTAATATTTCTCTTTCTTGTAACTCCCATGATGATGTGATCATTACACGAAAGTGCACTTGGGAACTTATCGTGTTTCATTTCCTCATGGATCAGAAGGAATATACATAC